>JALLBJ010000062.1:0-68194 GCA_036940105.1 Skeletonema potamos
GCATCCTGAGGTTGGTGTCACCAGTGTTGATGGAGCCGCCTTTGGACGTAACTACTTCAACCGTGCGTCTGCTCCTGAGGTTGAGGTTGTCGAGGCTAAGCCGGAGGATTCTTCATCCGATACTTCTTCCTCATTGCAAGCTCTTGCCGCTGCTGTCAAGGGAGCGAATCTCCCAAGCACCAAATCGTCGAAGCTTGACATGGATAACGCAATCACTAGCGCCGCCAAGAAGTCTGCTTCCTCTGTCAACTTGTTTGGTCTTTCTGAGGAGGTTTTGTAATCACCAAATGTTGTTGAGTGGGTTGTAATAATACTATTTGCTAGATAAGGGAATAAAATCTTGCTACTATATTTTTACTGTTTCACTGATAGTTTTTGCGCGTGTTTGTTCTTTCCTTCGTGTTCTCTGTTGTTTTTCGTTTGTCCACACCATCAGTTATCAATCGAAGGATCTTCTCGTATCTGTGTGTGTAGGCATCGTAGAAGGAGGAGTAATGTCATTGAGGGTATATGATAATATACATATTAATACTGAATATCTACAGACAGAGCATGACAGAAAAACATGTACTATCCTCTGCATCATCTATCCTCTGTTGACAATGACGCCATGACCTCAGCAGCAATGATTTGAGATTGCGAATGCTCTGATGAAGACGAATTATTCAGGTTACACGCTGTCTTTTCTTTCTGTTCGAATATCTTTTGACATAGATCTCGCATTGGAGTGAAAAGATCATTATGGTTGTGGTTATGACTAGCTGCTTCGTCGGATGTTGATGCGTTTATTATGTTGTTTGTTGTTATATCAATTTCTTCTTTTTCTTCATCGTCGCTGTGCCCTATAGCCATTACCTTCAAGTATGTAATCCGTTCAACAACCGCCTCTTCAATTTCAGCAATCGAGCGTTTTTCTTTTGATAATAGACTACCCTGTCCTCCTACCGTCATTGTCCAATCGAGTTGATCTGCCATGTTGAAATTAGTTTCTGCAAATTTGCTTAGCTCCATGGCACAATCATCTAATTCTTGTAGTATTCGAGAGATACCGAATGTTTCACTTGTGACACTGTCCAAAGCAACCTGTGATGTTTCGGAATGTATTTCAATAATTGGCAATAGTGCACGTAGGTACCCACGGTTGTAATTGTTGACATCCTGTCGATACATCTTCCCCTTTCGAACTCGATCCAATGCCTCATACACCAAAGTCATTGTTGTCGTGAGTTCCGATGCAAGCATCGACACACGTAGGAGTGTGGTGACCTCACTCTTTGAGAATAGAAACGTCCGTTGATTGGTTCGTTTGCCCCCGGATATTATTTGAGTTTGCATGATTTCACGAAAGATAATTTCGATTGGTACGGATAGAAGAGCTTCAAAGTCGTCTGTAGCCGCCGTTATGCTGTCTTCGTCACCCTGCTGTTTATTGGCTGCATAATCGTCTTCTTCCGTCATCATTATAATGCTGCTGCAACTTGCCAGCAGATGATCGCCTCTGTAAATAGTAAAAAATAATATTTTAGCCCACGAAGAAGTCTTCATGGCGGCCTTTATTTATATGATGAGCTACACAGAGATGAAACACTTTGGTAGCTCCCTAATCGCAAAGATACTTCGTCGGCTCTCCTTCGTATGCATAAAGAGTTGCATATTCTGCATGCTTATTATCACTGGTAGAAAATTAACAGGCATAACAATCCCTAATACATCATAAAATAATAATATGGAAGCACTAACACAAACCGTCAGCACCGCCATCCAATCCTCCGACTACTCCGCCCTCTCCCTAGTCTTCACCTCCCAATGGCAAAGTCTCGGACAGGGCGAACAACGCTCCCTCGCCGCCCACTTTATCAAAATGGCCGTGGCCTCCCCCAACTTCTTCCCCACTGCGTTCCAATCTCCAACCATCCTGGCGGTAATTACCACCACGTTGAGTCATCTCCCGCCCACGGTGGAGGGAGGCGCTGATAACATACTGCGACAGCGTCTATTCGATTATAAAGTCAATGAGGAAGACGATTTTAGTACCGCCGCAAGAATACTCTCTGGAGTGCGAATGGAGGCGAATGATGTGGGGTCGGTGTACTACATGTCACCCTTGGAACGGTGTGATGTGTTCGTCAAGGTTGCGGAATGCTATTTGGAGGAGGATTTGACTGTAGAGGCGGAGGGGGCGGTGACCAAGGCTGGAAATATTATTGAAAATTCGGGTATTTCGATTGTCAAGAAGGACAATAACAGCAACAATGATGATGGTGACGACAAGGCAAAGAACAAAACAACGGATGATGCAACAATGACACTTTTACTCCGATACAAATCCACATATGCACGTGTACTCGATGCCAATCGAAAGTTCCTCCCAGCCGCAACGAAGTATCACGATTTGAGCACGGCATATTTGTATACGGATACGATTGATGAGGATGATTTGTTGGTTATGCTTGGGAAGGCGGTGACTTGTGCGATTCTTTCGCCGAATTCGGCACAGAGGCAAAGGTAAAGGATTTTGGTTGCGTTTTGTTCGTTTGTATGGTTCATTTTTTCATGGGTTGATAAACGATGAATAGTTATCTGATAATCATTGTTTCATTTTGTTGTTGCATTGCCAATCAATATTATATTACAGGGTTCTTGGATTGGTATACAAAGATGAACGACTTCAACAACTCGATAGCATCCCACAATTTCAATCACATTCCTCAGTTCTCACCAAAATGTACCTCAACCGTATCGTTCAAAAGCAAGAATTGGAACAATTTGAATCATCGTTGGCAGATCACCAAAAGGCAATCATGGCTGACGGTCTTACCATTGTAGAGCGAGGAGTGCTGGAGCATAACATGGTCGCAGTGAGTCATTTGTACAAATCCATTTACTTCTCTCAACTGGCAGAGTTGCTGGGAGTGGTAGATTGCGAAAAGGCTGAGAAGGTGGCAGCCAAAATGATTACCGATGGTTTGTTGAGCGGTTCTATTGACGAGATGGAGGGAGTGTTGTACTTCCACCCACCCGCCAAGGATGAATCGAGTTTGCTCCGTTGGGATGAAACTATTACAAGCTTTTGTGTACAGTTGAACAAGGTCACAGATGCCGTGAGGGCAAGCTGAGAGACACTTGATTATTGCCATCCAGGTCTTTTGTCCAGTATGGAACCAACATTCTTTCATATCATGTTCAGTATTTTGCTTTCTAAAGTAATGGAATTCATGAGAAAAAAAGCGAACTGACTAATTAGTGATGTTTATTTTCGTGGACTGTGCATTACTTCATACTTTTGACGTGTCAAGGCTAAACCAAAGAAACTGAGTAGCCAACAACCTGCTATCAGCTTCGTTTGTGCTCTAACCACATCTGATATCTTCATCCCATCTAGACCAAACCTCGCCAATGCCTCCTCACCAGTCTTGGTGACTGGACCTCTACGTGGTCCTGTTGTGCTAAACTCAAGCCCTTCAAATTCGTTCAATGCCAGCCCACTGAAGCCCCAGCGGATCAATCCGATTTCGTTAACCCATCTTAATGCAGCAGGGGTGTTTTCCGGAGATATATTTTTGCCGTCAAAAATGATATTGAGCACAATGGTGGGTGGGAAGAGTGCAAGTGCTACATCGGACGATGGCGAGATGGACCCGATGAGCAAACCAAACGCCTCAGATGCTATCGAATGGAGACTAGTGAGTCCAAGGAACGTCTTGAACTTGCCCGGATGAAGTTTTGCAAGCGGGTAGATGAGAGAACTGAAGATGGCATTGAATACTCCAATCAGTGGCAGTTCTGATAACGCCTTTGCAATGAAGTATGGGCCTGTTCGGTACATAGAGGATGAAATTTCGTTGGATACGATGGCCTTTTCCTTTGGAAACGATCTGATTGTGCCAGCCATTGCCATATTTGTGGCTCCGATTACGATAAGGCTGAGCAATCCAAAACGATCCATGATACTTGCTTGGTTGTCACCTAGCGTATAAATCCCCCCGTAAATGACTCCCAACGTTACCTGCTGTATAACTTTAATGATAATGGCGGCCTTGCCACGAACGGTTTCCTGCAATGCTCTTCCCAATAGCAGTTTGAATTGCTTTAAGATATTGACACCTGGATGCATGTGTGATCTATCAACAATGTGTTTCATCTTTTTCGCAACCTTGCCTTCATTCGTTTGCTCTTCCGTCGCCATCATCAATTCATCTGATTGTTTCCTTGCTGCAGAGGCAATTGCTTCAATCCTTTCAACTGAAGCCTTTTCTGCATCAGCACCAGCACCAACTACTCGGGAAACACAATCCAACACATGCTCAGCTGTTCCAACTTCAGATTCACAGCCGTAGCCTAATCCTTCCATGTGACCACGGACATTTCTAACTTCACCGAAATACATTAATTTACCCTCGCTCACAAGCAGGAGATCATCAAATAATTGAAAGGTATGCTGACTGGGCTGGTGAATAACGCTTACGATTGTCTTGCCTTGATCGGCCAGCTTTCGAAGGGTTTCAACGACTTGAGTGGCCTGATAACTGTCAAGCCTAGAAGAGATCGTTAGGTGATTTTGTGTGTACTAGGGAAAGGCAAACAAAGCAACGCTCGCTCGGCCAAACTCACCCAGAAGTTGGTTCATCCAACATGATTACAGGTGGACTTGAGATCATTTCACATGCAATACTCAACCTTTTACGTTCTCCTCCACTCAAGCCTCTAATTTTTGCATTCCCAACTATTGTATTTGCACTTTTAGTTAACCCAAGTTGACCCATTAATTCCTTTACTAGTTTGTCTCTCTCAGATTTGGTTTTCAATGTTGAACCCATTTTGAGTTCCACTTGGAAGTCAAGTGTCTCTTTTACAGTCATGTGAGGGAAAAAGTTGACCTCTTGCTCCACGAAGGCCATTGGGATGAGCGAATCACCAGTGACTGGTTCTCCATTGATGAAACGCTTACCAGATAGTGTAATACGTTTGTCATACTTTACTTTTCCAGCAATTGCATGAAGTGTCGTTGTTTTTCCTGATCCACTTGGTCCCTAAAGAAGTAGAGTTAAAAATGATGAGCCAGCCAGACTAAGACTTACATTATAGATCGCTGGCGTAGGATTGACAAAGCTACTCACCATGATAGCTAACATGCGACCAGGTTTTGCTACACCACGAATGCTTCCATCCAAAATAACTCTATCTGGCTCTCCCTTCTTCTTCTGCTTCAGAGTCATATGCAGATCTTCAAAGCCTACTTCAACGGATTGAAACAGTGATTTCACCTGCTCAGGACTATCACAGACGATGTCTTCAGCTGCAAATAACGAGACAAAAAAGAGACAAAAAAGAAGAAGTGAGTGCACAGTATTTGCAACGCCGGAGAGAGGAAGGGGTTGAAACTCACCCTTATCCTCTTCTTTGCCTCGATCTTCATCTACATAATATTGGCTTCGCAAGTGCCAAAGCCACGACACTACAGCACAAAGGACACTCATGCCAACTGCCTTGACGATCATCTCCGATTCTGCGAGAAACAGATCCCACCACCAGCACTTGCGAACGCCCTGTTTCGTCCATCTACACTCACCATATTTATCTTCTTCATCTTCAACAGCGATATTTTTCCTTGATACCCAGAAAGATCTCTTTTTCTTCTTAGACGATGACGCATCTGACAGTTTTGTACGAGCAGCAAATTTGCCAGCAACATTTTGAGCAGATACTAGACAAAATGATAGGTTCGTGAATACGATAAACGCAGCAGCAAAGCAGATTGTAGGACGCATGATGTCCAACAACCAAGAGAACACTTCCAAGAGTTATGGCCCAATATCGGCTGCTTTCTATCGTTTCATCGGTGCATGCGAAATAATAATAATATTTTCAGAGCGAGGACTACCATATTTGGAATAATATTTTGTAGGCACATGACGTCAGGTCCCATCCCTTATCGCTAGCATCCACTGCTTTCGCCAAGAGCAACCACCAAAAAAAATAATGTATGGACCATCATAATAATACCCATCTTCTCACTCGCTCACGTCTCTAACACATCTACAGTCACATCTAGTCACATCTTACAACTACTTAAGCACCATTCTTTTGTTCAAGTGGGATGACAATGGAGGAAGGGGATGGCGGCGACGATGATAGTCAATTTTCAATTTCATCTCTAACGCTCGCATCAAGGTCGCTTGCATCATCAGGATCGCTTGCTACCAGATCAACAATAGCGTCGAGATCTATTTCATCAATGTCGACAGTGCGTGCTAGAACCCGTCCAGTTAGAAATAGGTTGCGATTGCGGAATAACAACAATTCTTCTTCACAAGACGATGGGAGTTTTAGCTGGAGCTTTCTAAACGAGCATAGAAATCTCGTATTCATCTTACTGGCAACATATGCATTACACTCTCGTAAGCATCTAATACAAAGCCTTTTTTCATCACGGCAGCGACGATACAAGTACAAAACAATCAACACTAAAGAATTGACTGAAACATATTACTATAAATCTGTCTCCGATGCCAGTTTCGATGCGACTAAGCCACCATCTGGTTATCCGTTTCATAGATGGAACTCTCCTGCAAGTAGTTCTTCACAACAACAACTGTCAGGTTATCCTTTGCATGTAGAAAAATTTGTTAGCATATTACGTCATATGGGCAAAGGCGATAGAATTAAAGTTCCGTTCGAAAATGGATTGAAAGCCCAAAGAGCAAATGAAGACTTTGTTAGATTGTCAGGGAGTTCTTATCCCTATCTTGTACGAAATGGAAAAGTGCTTCGACCGTTTGGGAAAATGAATAGATGGAAACAATACAAGTGGCATTCCCAGGGACATCATATTGACTGGGTAACATTATTAGAAAGTGCAGTTTCCATGGCAAAGATGTTGGAGGACAAGAATCCACGCATGAAATTGATTACAAAAGGAGAATTCCCCATTATATTTGATGAATTTGATTATCCATGGTGCTGTGACGATCAAGTTCCAATATTCAGACTGTCAAGGATCGAAGATGAATGTACGTACTCGTGGCCATCATTGAGTCAAGATTATATGCTACCACAACGCAAGCAGTGGTTGAAGGATACACCAGTAGATTGGGACTTGCAATTTGCGCAATGGAGCACTCAGTATCCGTGGACTTCCAAGAAACCAATGGCTGTATGGAGAGGCCGTTATATAGGCCATAGAGATCTGTACACTCAGGGGATACTACCTAGAGAGTTGCTCGTGATTCGAGCATCAAATTTTCCAAACCTAATGGACGTTCAACCCGTCTCATGGAATTACTATCCCGAGTCTCAAACTGGGAAAGTTTTAGAACAATCGAAAGATGCCATCCCCTTCCAAGAGTTTATGAAATATAGAGCAATAATCGACATCGAGGGTAGCGGTAGCACTAGATTTGGTCCTGCGTTATGCACAAACAGTGTCGTGATCAAAGTTAAACCCAAGGTTGATAGTTATTGGAGTCATGAGCTGGAACCGTGGACTCACTACATTCCTGTCAAGAGTGACATGTCGGACTTGAAAGATATCGTAGAGTTTGCTGTACAACAGAGGAACTCAGCTCAGGTTCAAGGCATAATCAAGAATGCCAACTCTTGGTGTCGAAGAAAGATGGTGTGGGAAACTCACGTCTTGGATTTCTTGTGGACATTGCTGGATTACGCTGAACTGCTTGACAACGCACCGAGGTTTAATGAGAGATGGAAGAGCGACAAAGACGCTTACAACTTACCATCATTAGAAATGGCCGAGTTTGACGGAGAGTTGCTCATATAGAGACACAGAACATTATTGTGCTATGTAACATTCACATACAGTTGTTGTAAATTATGAATACGCTATTTTATAACAGACTCTTGTTACAATTGGAGAAGTAGAACAATGATAGTGAGAATCCAAACAAACGAACCCCCCTCCCCCCGCAACATCACCTCCCACTAATGGTGCAAGTGAGTCTAACCTATACCTCTATAATATCTCAGTTCACTCAACAACAACAACATTCATCATGGAAGAACTCTAATCATCAAAGATCCAGCGGTGATCCCTCCTGGCAGCCGCCTCCTCTTCTGGAGTAAGCTTGGGAATGTTGAGCATCTGACGTATTTCTTCAGCAGTCTTCCCCATTAGTTGACAAGAAACCTTGAGACAGGTAAGATCAAGGAGTGGCTGAATAGCCATGAAGTTGGCTGCCGTAACCAAATCAAACAGCATTGGTTGATCAATCCCTTTGAGGAAAGCTTGATACCACTCCTGCTTTACATTTCCTTCAAAAGTATTATCCTCGAGTGGAGTCTTGATCTCTGTCAATGGCTCTTCGTGGTAATGTTTGAGAAATTCAACCACCTTCTCGAGGCAGCGGGATTCTACCTTGAGGATTTGGACGTCTTCGGGATTTTCAACGACCTCATCGTCATTTTCGTCTTGGGCATCCCTGACCACGTGTGAGAGACGGGCTGCGGCGTATGGCCTGTGGAGAGAAGTAAATATTGATGGAGTATTGAGGGGTATCGTGTAGAGAAAGAGACGCCGATGATGATATCATGACGGAGCACAAACAGAGAGTTAGAGAAATAATGAAAAGCAAAGCCAAGAAAAAATCGCAGTTGATAGTCGTGGGCAAGCAAAAGCAATCAATAAATGCGTCCAAGAGCAAACCCACACGGTGCTTGCTACATCCCCGGATATACGGCATCAGGCAAAGCTACCATACAAACACCGTCGCATGCCCACGAGGACACAATTGATAATGATATTCCAACTCACAGTTCAAATGCATCTCCCCCCCTGGAGATCAGCTTGATGGTTTCCATGCATTCGTCGCCGTTCATTGTTCGATGTATGTTGATTGGATATCAGCCAAGAGCCAAGCCAAGAGCAAAATGACAATAGCTCTCCGCTCTCGGGCGGGGGGTTCGGGCGAGCACCTTACGCCCCCCGTTCCCCGCTCCCGATTTTGACCGTTTCGCTGTGAGCATGTAAATGAAGTCGCCGATGATGCCAGAAAAAAAAACTGCCTATTTTGGTACGTGATGTGGTCAAGAATAATTGATGCTTACAGAGTCCTTGCTACTGCAATAATCCCTTAATAAAACATGGAGGAGAATGTCAACATCAATAACTCACCAGAGAAAGGCACGGAGCTCTATTTCCCAACCATTGTAAAACTGCCGCCTCCCACTGCTGGTGTTTTTTCTTCCTCACATCATCAATCTACGCCAAGCGGGGAGGCTTCACAAGAAACAACCAGCATATCTACATTTCGAAGTCCAGTTAATAATAATAGACTGCCAGATCCACAACTCTCTTCCCCTCGCTTATCATCACCATGGGACCCTGACACACTAAGCAATCACTGCAGCGCGTGTCGATCTCCATTCGACCCGTTCTTCAAACGACGTCATCACTGCCGTTTGTGCGGGAGACTATTCTGTCATGATTGTAGTAATACACGAAGTCTTATCCCACCCAGTGCCTTGGTATTAAAATCGGATGGCTTCACTAGTAGTAGTACTTCCTTCGCGCCCATGATGTCAAGTAGTACAAATGATGATGCGAGCATGACATATGTCGGTACGAGTAACAGTCTAGTTAATAATAATCAGGATGATGCCATTGATGATACCATTTTATATGGGCGGGGACTGGAGCAACGGATGTTGTTGGCACGTCATCCACAACGGACGTGCCATTCCTGTCGGTCTAGATTGCAACCCCTGCAGGAAGAGTTGTGTTTACGAAATAGTAATGCCATGAGATACAATTACATTGATGAGGGGAATCATTTACGTGCACATTGTAATTCACCATTGGCGTTTACGTTGGGACACGAGGTTCGCAAAGCTGCGTATACGCTGAGTAATTTGCTACCTGGCAATAATATTGCCAGGTCGACGAGAAGTAGTGGGTTCATTCCAACCAATACTGACAATGAGTACACCTCTTATCCTCCGGCTGATTCAGATCCATGTCATGTCCCCAGCGGTGCATCGTGTAAGTCTATCGATCCAACGTTGCGGAAAGTGGATGGGTTGCGTATTCCGGCGAAAGTGCTCGAACGTGCCAAGGGAGTGGCTGTGGTAACGTCGGCCAAAGCTGGGATTGGATTTGCTGGCTTTGAATTCGGTACAGGGTTAGTAGTGGCACGACGTAGCGATTCTGATGGAGTTGTAGGATTGGACGCTTGGACGGCTCCTTCTGCGATTAGTATTGCAAGTGTTGCAATGGGTGCGCTGGTAGGAGCGCAGTTATCCGATCATGTGTTCCTCCTTATGAGTGATGAAGCAGTGAGGTTGTTTGCAAGTGACAATGGTCGGTCTATTCAACTTGGAGCGGATGTCGGCGTGGCAATCGGACCACTGGGAAGAAGTGCAGAGGCTGACTTAGGAGCTACTGGCTCGAGCAGACACTTGGAAGGCTTTGGTGGTGGAGTGGCGATGTCTCCAATTTACAGCTATAGCCTCAGCAAGGGTCTATATGCTGGTGTATCGATGGATGGACGGGTGTTGATGACACGTGACAGAGTCAACGAGAAGTTCTATGGACGGGCTGTAACAGCTCATGAAATATTGTCTGGAAAGGTTGCTACACCTCCAGCTGCGCAACCTCTCTATGATGCTCTGAAACGATGTCGTGTATATGGAGAGACAGGTAGTCATTCGAGCAATGCTGCTGGTAGAATCACCGCTGGTATAATGGAGGGTTTCAGCCATACTACTGGAGCAGGCATGCCTGTTTCATCACATCCAAGCCCAAAAAATGGAAACTTGAATCCATATAACCTTTCTGGTAGAGATGATTATGTTGGTTACTGAGGTTACTGACTGGGAGCTATATGTTAAGAATTATCTTGTTAAGTAATGCATGTGTTAATGATTCGAAAACCTTTGATAGATCAACCGACCCAAAGCCCACATAATTCTTTCAAACAAAAGGTAAGTACCATAGCATCCATCTCAATTCAAGCAACCGTTTTGGATTTATCTCGGTTCGGTTTTACCGCCCCCCCCCCCCCTCAAAGCTGGACAGACCATGACGACGACCACAGCAAAACGCAAATAATATGCACCATAACAAGTGCAGTGCCTTACAATAGGGACGAATCAAAAGCACCGCATCGTTGTTCACTAACAAAGCAATAAGTTGACGAAAACCGCAGCATAATGTCACCACTAGGCGCAACCCGCTGGGGAGATGATGCCGATTCATCCGATGATGAAGAGCAACAACTCCAAGAGTCCACAATCGCTGCCCCCTCCACCTCTGAATCCGGAGGCGGCATCACTGTCCCACCCACCCACACTTCCCGTATCGACTCCAAAGGCATCAAAGTTGTTACCTCCTACCGAGTTGACCCTACCAATCCTCAGCGCTTGTTGAAGACCACTACGAAAATTCGTGTTACCTATGACAAGGTCAGAGAGAACGTTGCCGTGGCCGCACGTCGTAAGTGGAAGAAGTTTGGCCAGGCTGCGATTGATGAGGATCAGTCTAACGTGACCATTCAGAGCAGGGATGATATTTACATTGAGGATCCTAATGCAGATGTCGACCTTCAAGATGAGGACGTCTCCAAGGCGATTTCGGGCAACTTGAATGCCTTCTGGGCCAAGCAAAACTTGAGGAATTTGCAACGCAAGTACGATGTGGATGGAGATGATGCAGGGAAAGAGGGAGCCGCAGATGATGGCTGGAACACTGTGGGTGCTGGCGGAGCTGCTCCCAGCGGTGGGAAATATGTCCCCCCCTCTGCTCGTGGTGGATCCTCCATGGGAGGCAAGTCACTCTCTGCACTGGCCGCGTCGGCTCCCGAAGGTGGTCGAAGTAATGACAATCGTGATCAAAATACAATCCGTGTTACCAACATTTCAGAGGACACCACGGAGGCAGACTTGCAAGAGTTATTTCAACCGTTTGGACGTATTTCACGTGTTTACCTTGCCAAAGATAAAGAAACGATGCAATCCCGTGGCTTTGCTTTCGTTTCATTTGTCCACCGCGAGGATGCTGCACGTGCCATGGATAAGTTGCAAGGGCATGGGTATGATCACTTGATTTTGAAGTTAGAATGGGCAAGGCCAAGTGCACCGAAGGATCCGGCTAGCAGTGGAACTCAATTCCGTAGTGGTTATGGTCAGGCTCTTGCACAGGATACCAAGGAGAAGGTCACTTATGCCTCCAATCTCACCACAGGAGTACGTTAAAGAGGTTAGACGACACAGTCCTTAGGATAAGAGAAAAAATGAATATGTTAATGAAGTTCTGCAACGTTGTGTCAATATATTTTTTACTATAATGACACTCTTCTATAACAAAGGACGTCTAGTGGGCCTCCGGAGGTGCGACATGTTCTTAGTCCTTTTATCGAACTAACATGTCCATTGCATCTATTGCCATCTTGTCACTACTTATACACTTAAAAGTTCATACTTATAGTCATACTGAGTCTTCTGTATTCCAGTCGCTGCATTAACATAAGATAGGATCAGGGTGATAGTCAAATGAGCAATCTGCACTAAATATTCAACAAGCAAATGATATACAAAAAAGATCGAATAGTAACTCACTCGTAATAGAAGTCATCCCAGTCGTCGGAGCTCATGTTACTGCCATTTTTACTCCCCTTTGGCGGCCCTTTGTTCCCTTCCAAAGAGTCATCGACAGAGGGCGTAATGCCGAGCATTTCAGAAACGCGATTCAGCTGACCGGCTTCGAGTGCTGCCTGCATCTGCTGTGCAACTAGTTCATCTTCTCGTTCACTTCCCTCAAGGCATTCTACGATGGCATAGTTCACATCTTCTTGTGTTGGCTCAGTGTCAAAAGTAGCGGCTACTTCAAAATCGGCATCTGTATCAGGGGATGTGTCAACAAAGACGTGCCATGGTCTTCGAGAGAGAAGGAAATAACAAAAGTCAGATCGATGCAATACACAAAAAGGCAGCTGATCCACGATGATAAACTTACTTGGGATATGCTCTGATTACCATTGCACGAGTGACACCTTGATGTACCCCAATTTCATGAGCATGTGTCATTGCTGCTTCCAACGCTGCATCGTCTTCATCACTTGTGTCTGCCTCTATGTTTGCTTCATCTGCATCTGCTGACAAGTCTTCTCCAACTCCCAGCAGGGATATATCTACTGCATCTTTTTCGTCCTCAGAAGGCTCTCTTTTTCCTCGCCCAAACTTTTCCTTAACATACTCTGGACTCGCGTCCCCTGTCATGTACTGGACAGTCAGCAGCCTCAGATGATATACTGTAGTAAACTTACCAAAAGTAGACATATCTACAGGCACCATGTGATGATTCACGACAACAATAGGTTGTGTTATTCGCTTCTCTGGCTCGACATAATTCGATTGTGTTCTAGAAAGCAACTTTTCCATTGCATCAACTCCAGCCAAGTCATCGGGGGAAGGAGCCACAACTACTATCAATTTATCCCGTTCCTCGACAGGGTCAAACCCTAATGTACTCAGTGATACCACTTCCGGTGCAGCCAACGCCATTGACTTTCGATATGTCATCAAATCTCTCACGGTCGGAAATACAATTTTGACACGATTTCTCATATCAGCGTCCAAACCTTCTAAACCCGCAGCAACAGGAAGAATTGCCAATTCAATGAATTCAACAAACAATTGAGGATCACGTGTTAGCTCTGCATCCCTAACATCCACCAGCATCCTTTGCTTACCAGCCAATATGGCGGACAATATGGATGATCCAGCCGCATCTGCAGCATCAGTGACACTTTTAGGAGCTATACCAAAGATTAACATATCATCATTGATAGCTTGAGACTGGAGAAAACTACCAGTCTGACGTTGATGCTTCGGCTGAGCCTTGCCAACAGTATCCGACTCTTCCTCAATTGAGACAGTGGAATCTTCGTCATTAACTTGCAACCCTGCCTCTCGAAGAATTTCAATTACATTGGCAAACGCTCTCGTAGCTTTTGTCAGCTCATCAATTTCGCGTCGTAGCTTTTGTATCTCAGACATTTGGGTAGACACAAGACTTTCTAATTGTTTCACTCGTTTCTTCAGTTTTTTGCCATCATCACTTTTTCTATCTTCGATGTCAGGAGCAGTAGAATCGTCACTCTCTGTTGGTTCTTTAGACTTCTGTTGTAGTCGTTGTTGTTGCTGCTTTGGCTCTTTAAAACCCTTGAGACTGGTATCCACATCACTGGTATTGATCCTACTCCCACCCTTTGTTTGAGAACTAGAATTGGTACCTTTGGATTTGCTCTTGTCAGTATAGTTTTCGTTCGAAGCAGCGGCAATAGTTTGCCTCTGATTACGCATCGATTGTTGTTGCGTGCCCTTCTTTTGACCGCCTCTCCGTTTTAAGGGTCGCTTGGATTTGCCATTTGCTGCTTCGTTTGTACCTTTGGGCACATTAGCCTTCTTTTGGTCTCCTTTATACTTCTTCTTTCTATCGTCATTTTTATCATCTCCATCGTTTTGTGTCATAAATAGTGATGTTGGGAAATAACACTTTGTAGCTTGCGTAGGCAGTGCCAATGCATCGGTGATACCACCATAAAAAGGAGGAAGAAGTTCGGGAACTCTTCTCCTCCGCCGTGTGTGTGTATATTCACCATTATAGAGTGGTCTATTCAGCCCCAAAGAACTCTGCCTAGGTGCTGTCAACAGAGCGCATGATGTATCTTTCAATGTCATCAGAATAACTGTCTGCAACAAGTAATGACGGCGGTTGCCGGTCTGACGATGATTGCCCGTCTCGTGAAGGCTTGTTGTCATAGTTAACTATGATTCGGTCTTCCTCAATTGTAAAAAATGAAACCAATTGCAGTGTCTATCATTGCATCAACCGAATCTTGGCTTCAGATAATTCTGCCCCGTGCGTACTATGGGTGAGGTTGAATCAGGAGATGAGCAGATGGCTCTGCGCTCGGTGGCGTGTTGGTTGATGCGTCATGCTTCCACGTTGCAATCTCGCTTTCTTATTTTTTGCTTGCACTCATCATCATCTCTCTTTTCCCGATCGACACATTGCGAAAGACAATATGATGGCCCATAATATGGCTGCATTTGTCGCCCACCGCACCGCCTTCAACATACGAACATGAAGAAGCAAACAAGCAAAGCTGTTCTACTGCGATTATTGTCGTCATCTTCGCTCGTTTCAGCAATGATGATTTCAGGTGTAAATGCATTCAAGTCTGGAAACATACACAGGAGAGTTACTGCATTCTCAACCGTCACAGGAAAGCATTATCATTCAACACTTTCTACGCCGTCACAGCCGCGACGTTCTGCTAAATTGTATTCACCATCTCTACATCTGCTTCACAAACGTACCATAGAATCGCGGTATCTGTCATGGCCAACTACACAACTATTCATGTCGTCAGATGATGACCGATCTACTTCCGATCAAGATGACACCCAACAAGAGCCCAAAGCAAGTTACAACATTGCAGCTTTGAAAAAAGAAACTACACGACTTATCTCACGAGCACACAAAAAGGTGGGAAAGGTTTCAGCTCGGGTCAGGTATGCCGAAGAACAGCTGGAAAAGTTACGTGCTGAAATAGATGCAAGCTCATCAGAGGAAGTTGACGATGAATTGTTGAATAAATTGGAGAACGCACCAAACATTGAAGACCATCGAAAAGAAATGGCTGAACTTCAATCTCGTTTACAAAAGTTAAACTGGCTAGAGGAACAATTCGCCCAATCTCCTCTGAAAGGGAAAAAGATCATGTCACTAGAAGAGCTGCAAAAGATCGAAATTGGATCTCAAGTGGTGGAATATGTTACTGAACTTGACATCAATGATGACGAGAATCAGAAGCAAAAGAGAATAGAGGCAGATGAAATGAATAAACGTGCAAAGAAGCAAAAGGAGGTGAATGGAGGTGACAATGAGACTGGTCCAAGATTACCATACAGACGATACTACACGGAGAACAAAATTGAGATAAAGGTTGGCAAGCAAGCAACTGACAATGATGTCCTTTCTCTGTCTCCAGAACATCGCTCTGGGTCACATTGGTGGTATCATGCATCCGGATGTCCTGGCTCACATGTCGTTCTGTGTACCGATGACGCCTCACCAAATGAAGATGATGTAAAAGATGCTGCAGCGTTGGCCGCATTGAAAAGCAAATGCATCGGCCAGTCTGTGATCAAGGTGAGCATGACGAGATGTCGGAATGTAAGCAAGCCACCTGGAGCAAAACCAGGTCTCGTGCAGTTGAATGGAGACGTCAGGACCATAACGTTAAAGAAAGACGAGGTAATGAAGCGTACCGAACGATTGGAAGAGACAGTTATTGTAAATTAATGATGATAGACACAACTTATCCAAACCTTTGCTTCTTTCCATTCGAGGGACATTCCATGTTGCCACGCTTGTTGTGAAGTGCACCATCTAGTTCCATCATTTCGCTTCTATTTACCACAGACATATTGCTTGTTACACTCATCGACTCCACATCAGTAGTTTCTAGAGGGACATCTAAAAATGGATCTAGGTCTAAACCAACCACTTCCAACTGTTCACCAACGATACCGGCAGTGTCTCTCTCAGCAACTGCAATACTGTCGTCTTCTACTAGCTCCATACTTCTCACTCCCCTGAACCTTTTGATTCTGTTTGTTTCGTTAGCTCTATCGTCTGATAAAGACGGTTGCTGCGAGGCATTTCGATTAGCATTAAAAGCTGCATTTCTGGCTCTATCAGCTCTGATTCTTTCCACAGCAAGAGCCAATGAACTCAGTCTTCTGCCTGGATTAGCAACGGTGACGTTTGTGGAGGTATTCGAATCCTCTTCCATACTCGCTTGTGTACTGATACCATTATCTTCCGTTGAATTCACAGAATCATCAGCTCGAGTATCATCAGTCTCAGAACCAGTGGTAGTCTCGGTATCGTCATCAGCCCGAGTATCGTCAGTCTCAGAACTACTGGTAGTCTCGGTATCGTCGTCAGCCTGAGTATCACTGGTAGTCTCACTATCGTCTTCAGAATGTGAATCACCTGTCTCTGACACAGTCCCTGAATCATCAGTCTGAGAACCGTTTGAATGTGGACTTCCAGACTGAGCATCAATGGTATGCACATCCCCGGTCTGCACAGCATTCGAAACACGACGATCATCTCTAAGCGCAGTGCACACATCACATGTAATTGCCTGTGGTGGATTCTGGTGGAAACACGATTTACACTTCCAATGTCCATCCTTGATTGCAAATGCATCCTTCCATCGATTAGGCGGCCGGGGCAGCAATGGCTTTGAGGCAACATTTTGGGGCGAATCCACTTTTTGAGTGGCTGTCGAAATCGGCTTTTCATGCCTTGCCACGTTAGCGTGCAAAACCGAAGTTGAGTTGGATTGTGATACGTCATCATCAGCTGCTTTTGAACAAGCTCGATCTGAATCTGCCATAACAACTGTGGGGTCTGACGCAATAACTTCAAGAGTCTGTTTGACTGATGCGCCACCAAATGACAGTTTGGATCTAATGTAAACCCAAAAATTTGATACAAATTTAGCCGGGAAAGTCGATAGGAAAGTGGTAACCGGCGAAAGTAACGAAGGCATCGAAGTACGGACAGTAATCGAAGAACAAGTCCTCGCATGTTTTTCCGTGTCATCATTTTCTAGTTTCTTCAAGATCTCATCAAACACGAACATTTGATACTCAGTAAAATGAGACTCGTTCCTCTGCGAGTGTTTGTCGTGAAATAAAATTGGATGGTAACCTCCTCCATTGATCGGCCAGTCGACGGGGATATTTGGTAAAATGTCAGGATAGGTACGAAGTGTATTTCCATGCGTGCCCCACGTCGAAGATGATAACTTCGATGTCCGAGGCATGAAATCAAAAGGCAACGTGTCGTCTTCACCAGTCGAGTTTCTTTCTACTTCTCTAATGGATAGTTTCCTCCTCTTACGTTCTTTTGCTGCATATATGTCATCATCGTCATCATCTGGTCTCTTTCTCTTTCTTGTACCAGTGTAGAGAAGCTGCTTTGGCGTCAATTGGAGACGATGATTCGGTCGGCAGTCACTGTCTGGATCTGGAGTTACTACCTGCGCATCACGCTTTTCTCTTGTCCTGCGCTGACATAGCTTCTTCTCTATGCTTTCTAGAAAATTCTTAGTCGATGGAGGCATCGTATGTCCATCATTGTCCTTGCAATATGGCGTGACATGTACAACTGTTCGATTTCTGCCATAAGAAGAAGGTCTTAAGATTGACCGCAATGGCCTCAAAGGAGTAGCTGGAGATTGTAGATTCTCAAGCAGATTGGGTTTTGGGGATTTGCAAAGGTCTGATAAGGTCGATATACGTGCTCCGTATGTTTGCTTCTCTCTTTCGCCGTTGAGTAAACGGATCGTGTAGTACGGAACAAGCAAATCATCGACATGCACTTCGAGTATAAGCGCTTCCTCCGCAACCCCTTGTGTTGATCTGTAAAAGACGGTTTGACCCTTTGTAAAGATTGGAATATTTTCGTACTCTGCACCATTTTGGCTGCAATCACTACTGTTCGACGGGCCGCAGATCACGGTTTCCGTTTCAACCGCAGGTTGAGCTGCAGCTGAATCTTCACCCCGATCATTGTTCGTCTTGTGTCTTTTTGTATAACTGGAGGTCGTATCATGAGTCATTCACCCAAAAGAGTATATGGTTGGTATTGCTGAGGCATTATAATGGCTGTAAAGAAGCTTCCCCGAGTAAGATGATTGATTCCCGTCGGAATTCGGCGCACGAGTAGTTGGATGACACACGAGCTGACATGGTGCTTGGCGGGCGCCAAATATTTTACATCTTCGAGTATGTTTGATTTAAACTCAAATACGACAGTGACCAAATCATTACGCCTGCACAAGCTGCAGTTGAGATTCCACTTGCGCTAAGCTTGGAATTCGGATATCAGCGGTCGAAAGAGTATTTGCCAATGTGGTTGTCATTTTTTCCCAAGAATAATTCGTTCTGATGTTGTAAAATGTGTTGACGTCCGCGGAAGTATATAAAAACCGCGCATGAATCGCTATCGAACGTGATTCATAATCTGAATCGAAAAACTGTGGCGCATGTCGCATCAGTGTAGATGACGAGAGGTAGACATCTCCCGGTTGTTGATTCTCGAATACCTCCACTGGTTGTTGTCCTTGTATAGGTCGACGAATTGTGGTATTGTTCAAAGGTTTTATTCTTCTTGAGTGCAAAATGCGATAACCTCTCAGTGTTACCGCCAAATGAAGAAGGCTGTTTGCTGCATCGGTATGCCAAGCTTGACCCGAAACCAACTTCTCTTCATTACCACGGCCATAATGAATTTGAACTGATAGATCACCAAAGTGATGTCCTCGCTCAATCCATTTGGCTAGCATGTAAGAGACATCTTCATTTTGCGTTTCCTTAAAACCTGACGCCTTCACAAGATTCTCTCTCAGTGTGTCAAATACATCCTTATTCACAACACGAAATGCATCAAAGAAAGCTCTCGTAAAAGGCGCCGCCGCTGGTTTGTGCTCATCCTTGCCTATCAGAGGATTGGGGTTCTTTGAAAAGACATTTTTGTTTGTTTGTAGGCTATGGTAATACCCTTCATAAACAAACACTGGTTCCTTGACACGATTTTCCAGTCCTTGTATGTTCTTTAGCTCATCTTCGGCGCATGAGTATAGATGTTCTTCCAAGAAGCGTTGGAGTAATTTTTCATCTAGCGAAGATCGAATCATAACCATAGGAGTAGATTGTACACCATATTCGATCTGGTGAACCAATGACCCAACAACTTTGGTAGCAGCTTGTCCATGTTGTTTACCACTTGTTTTAGATTTTGATCGTTTGCAGAATATCGTGAAGATTATTAGAGACAGTAGGACGAGAGCACTTATAATAATACGCCGTCGTTTGTAGTAACTGTAAAACCTCTGTGTAGATCCTTTCCGATTCTCTTTTAGCACCATTGTAAAAACGGGTATTTTGTATTGAGGGTGAAAGGTGTCACGCAAAGCTATGCTACTATTGATGATAGATGGGTTCCCATAAAAGAGGTTCCCATTTGACTGTTTGGTGCGATGAGATAAAGCAAAGCTTGAGTGGTCATAATTGCTGCGCGCTAGCTGCGCAGAGAACTCAAGTCTCAGTAGGAATCAATCCGCGAATCTGCCGCGAATTCACAATTCACGAGCGCCCAGTGTCGCTTTCCCCACAGGTTATCGTGGAATAGGGCTCCAAGGCGCGGTCATTTGAATATTGAGGTTGTACCTATAACTTATTGTTTGGTTACAGTACTACTGACCAACTATCGAATTGATAGCCTTTGGAAACCAAGTTTTAAGAGAAGCAGCAGCCATGTCATCAAACGGAGACGCCGCCGGAGGAGCTCCTCCAAACGACCCCGCCGCCGACCCGGCAACCAACATGGGAGGAGTTACCCTCCTAAGTGATCCCGTCGATGTAATTATTGACAAACTCCTCAGCGTTCGTGGTGCCCGCCCCGGCAAGCAAGTCGACCTTTCCGAAGCTGAGGTCAAGATGCTCTGTCTTCGCAGTCGTGACCTTTTGATTTCACAGCCCATGCTTTTGGAACTTGAGGCACCAATTAAAATCTGCGGTGATGTCCACGGTCAGTACTACGACCTCCTCCGTCTTTTTGAGTATGGTGGATTCCCCCCCGAGGCCAATTACATCTTCTTGGGCGATTATGTTGACCGTGGTAAGCAGTCCCTCGAGACCATCTGTCTCCTTTTGGCCTATAAAATCAAATACCCCGAAAACTTCTTCGTCCTCCGAGGAAATCACGAGTGTGCCTCCATCAACCGCATCTACGGTTTCTATGACGAATGCAAGCGCCGTTTTGGGATTAAGCTTTGGAAGACCTTTACCGATTGTTTCAACTGTCTCCCCTGTGCTGCCGTCGTGGATGAGAAGATCTTCTGTACGCATGGGGGGTTGAGTCCGGAATTAACTAGTTTGGACCAGGTGAAACGCATCGTTAGGCCTACCGATGTCCCCGATACGGGGTTGTTGTGTGACTTGTTGTGGAGTGACCCCGATAAGGATATTGATGGGTGGGGGGAGAATGACCGCGGTGTCTCCTTCACCTTTGGGGAGGATATTGTTGCCCAGTTCCTGAATAGGCATGACTTGGACTTGATCTGCAGAGCCCATCAGGTTGTGGAGGATGGGTATGAATTCTTCGCGAGGAGGCAGTTGGTGACATTGTTCTCGGCTCCCAACTATTGTGGAGAGTTTGATAATGCTGGAGCGATGATGAGTGTGGATGATACCTTGATGTGTAGTTTCCAAATTCTGAAGCCTGCCGAGAAGAGGCAGCGTTTTGCGTACCAGGGTGGCAACGCCTAATTTAATTGGAGTTATCACCAAGTACGGATTGGGGGAGGGGGGATGTAGGTAATTTTCGAACAGAGGGGAAATAGATCAGACATGATGAGATGAGTATCTACAATTAATTAAGGACCGGGGGTAGGTGATCGCATTACTGTTAATTATTTTAGTTACATTTTTTCTACTGATTCATTGACTTTTATTAATAATTGTCCCCTTCCTTCAATTAATGAGTATGTAGCCTTTTCAACCCTTGGGGCAAAAAATATGTAATGGAGGGACCCGCAAAGGCTTACCTAGATATTATAAGCGGCGGAAAGGGTTGAAAGCAACAGAGTAACAGTCAGCTCTAATAGAGGCGCGAAGACACAACGTATAGGTAATAAAGAGCTGACTAAAGTACTTATTTACATAATATCTACGACGACTTGGTCGGTGCCACACCCATCTTGATCAACATCTTTGAAAAGTTCTTGAAATCAATCTTGCCCTCTCCACTCTTGTCATACTTCTCAAACAGCTGGAGAATCGCCTTCTGATCGAACTCTTTGATCTTATTGGCAGGGACAGGCAAATCCTCCTCCGACAATTCTGGTGGCGCTTGTTCTTCAATTCGCTGTTGCAAATATCTGTCAAGACGCCATGCCACCTTGGCAACGAAGTCTTCGGTCGTGAATCCTGTGGGACCACACATATCACGAGTTCCCTGTCCGTAACGGAACGTGTTGTGAAGGGCCAAGCGGAGAGTTTCATTGAAGCTGTTAACATATGCATGCACCTTCTTTGCCTCCTTGTCTTTTGGTTTCGAATCTAATTCTAATTGAGCAGCGTGAGCCATGGCACCGAGAAGGGCCTCAACCAATCCAAGTGGGTTGAGAGACGTTTCCTTCCCTGCGAGATGGTCAAGCCAGAGGTCAGTGACAGTACCATGAGACGCTTCAAACTCTTTAATGAGACTCCCATCGTCGGATTTACCAACAAGATTGGACGTAATAAAGCCAGGGGAACGATGGACCTGGGCAATCTGATCGGTAAGCATATCACCATCGTAGTTGTGAGCGGCCATTCCGAAGCCACCATCTGTCCACCTAATCAATTGCATCGTGGCAGCATCAGAAATAAGATGCTGCAAATCCCCTCCAGACCTATCAAGCAAACCCTGCTTCAAGAATTCATCCTTGTAACTCTCATCAAACACCTTCTTCATTGTAGCCCAAAATCCTTCTTGCCACTTGAACACAGTCTTCTTGGTAACAATGTATGGAGTGACCTTGTGATCCAAGCACCGTTTGAAGAACAAATGTGCCAAATCTCTAACATTATCATAAGGGTTGTGATACACGACGCATACATTGTGATTATCCGTCAAATCTCTCTTATCTACCACAAAGGGAGCACCGCCATCCTTGGGAATGTAGGTGGTAAGCAATGTTCCTGCACCAACCCCATGCCATCCAGCTCCGTACTCTCCCCCAACGGCATGCCTCTCAAACAAGACTTGATTCTTGTATCCCAATTCAATACCCTCGATATGAATAGTATCCCGACTGATTGTAATCCCATTCCATCCCCGTCTCATGGCACCGTTGGGAGATCCCCACGCCTTCTTCAAGCCCATCTCTTGCACTTGAATAGCGGAGGGGGTGATAGTAGGCTCCTTAAAAATGGCTCCGATACGCTTACCCGCCTCAACGGCATCGGTAAGTACCTGATCATCTGTATCGTCACGTGATTTACAGGACAAATCATACTTTTCCCAAGAGGAGGTATCAAAGTGTGGTTCAATCCATTGCTGGAGAAGAAGTTGTGTGGCGTAATGTGTCATTTCCTCGCCGGAGATGTAAACCATGGGTGGGGCCTTGACTTTGGGTTTGGCTGAGCCATGATGAGCATCAGTAGATTGGAAGCGAGAATATTGGCTGGAGGTTAGAATGGATGTGCTCGATCGAAACATTGTTGCATGCAATCCATTGTTTTTGGATGCGACGCCAGTTAGGCGAAACGAGATTAGACGAAGGGATGATGCCATGAGGACGACACTGAGTTGTTTTGCCTTTTGAAATGATTTGCGTTTTGGTTGGTTTACTTTTTACTTGCTGGTAGTTGTGATGGCCTGCGAACTTGATCTGATATGGACGGCTGGTATTGCTTCAACGCATTGCTGGATCAAGAGGGTAAAGTGAAAGTGCCGATCATGCTGATGGCAGAAGAAGCGAGGAAAAGGAAATTATCTAGCAGGCGAAGTGAATGATGAGAGCAAAGATAAAAGCGGTGATGAGCCCAACCTTTCCAAGTGGATGCGTCAGTATCGTCGCAGTTAGTGGGGCATGAGGATGGATATATCGCTGTCTATCAATGGCGTCACTGTTCCTACATCAACCATAGCAGAGCCTGAATTCAAGCGTTGGGAGAGGTTTCGATAGAAGAATAATTACTCTGATTCTTCGCAGATGCAACAAAAGGAAGCGTAGGAGAAACATCACTTAATATCCATCAATAAGATGAAATTCCTATTTGCAACCATCATGATAGCACAACTTGCATCGGCATTTCGTGCCCCAGCTACTTCTTCTACACGAAGATTCATTCAGAGTCAGAACAACAGGGCTACTGATGCTGCATTTGGCACTCGACAACAGTTTCATCGCAAGAATCTCAGTAGACAACAACCGTTCCTAATTACGACTCGTCGTCACATGAGTGAAACTGTCGAGGAAGCTGCACCAGCTGCCGCATCCGCTGCCGCACCGGCTGGCTATCCATTTGCTTCAATAGAATCGAAATGGCAAGCTTACTGGAAGGAAAACAATACCTTCAAGACACCAGAACGTCGCACAACTAACGAAGATGGAACAGTGACCAAAAGCAAAAATAAAAAGAAGTACGTCCTAGACATGTTCCCATACCCCAGCGGGGCAGGATTGCACGTGGGACATCCAGAGGGGTATACCGCCTCAGACGTTATGTCACGATATTGGCGTATGACATCACATGATGTTCTTCATCCTATCGGTTGGGACTCCTTCGGTTTGCCCGCGGAACAATTTGCAATTAACACTGGAACACATCCGGAAGTTGAAACTAAAAAGAATATTGCCAATTTCAAGAGGCAGCTTCAGATGCTTGGATTTTCGTATAATTGGGAGAAGGAAATTGCCACGACGGATGTCGACTACGTCAAGTGGACGCAATGGATTTTCCTTCAATTGTACAAGAAGGGGCTGGCAAATCAAAGTGAGGTATCTGTGAACTGGTGCCCGGCTCTTGGAACAGTACTGGCCAATGAAGAAGTCATAAATGGATTGAGTGAACGTGGAGACCATCCCGTCGTTCGATTGCCATTGCGTCAGTGGGTGTTGAAAATCACTGAGTATGCAGATAGGTTGGAGCAGGGATTGGAAGGACTAGATTGGCCAAGTGGGACTATGACAGCACAAGAACAGTGGATCGGAAAGAGTGAAGGAACGGAAATTGATTTCAAGGTGGATGGTGTAGATGAAAAGGTAAGTTTGTTTCCTTTTACTACTGTCTCTGATGAATGACCTTGCATTACTCAATTGTTGCATAATGATTCAATCTCTTATCATCTACAGAAAATTACAGTCTTTACCACTCGTGCTGATACACTTTTTGGAGTAACATATGTCACGCTTGCCCCAGAACACCCCCTTGTTTCATCTGTTACTACTTCTGATCGAAAAGAAGAAGTTGACGCCTACGTTACCGCTGCGTCGTCTCGCTCAGATCTTGATCGTACATCGTCAAAGGAAAAGACAGGAGTTTTTACTGGAGGTTATGCAATCCACCCATTGACAAACGAGAAAGTGCCTATTTGGATCGGAGACTATGTGTTGGGCTCTTACGGAACTGGTGCAGTCATGGCAGTACCTGCACATGACGAGAGAGACTTTGAATTTGCATCCAAATTTGGCTTAGAAGTGAAGTGGGTAGTGGAGCCTACGAAGAAGGATGACGAATTATCAACAGAGAAGGCGTTCACAGAAGCTGGTATTAACGTTAATAGTGGTGAGTTCGATGGATTGAAGACTGAAAAAGCAAAGAAGGCTATCACTGCCAAGTTGGCTGAAATGTCTTCAGGAGGACCGAAGGTCACTTACAAACTTCGCGATTGGGTATTTTCTCGCCAACGTTATTGGGGAGAGCCAATTCCTATTTACTTTCCTATTGACTTCCCCGAGGGAGTGGAAGATAGTACTGTTGACCCGAAGGATGATGGATGTGAGCATACGATTCGTTTTGACAAGCCTATCCCCGTGGATGAGGCCGATTTACCATTGACTTTGCCTGAAATGGAAGACTTTTCTCCTGGTGACGACCCAGCAGGATGCTTGGCTAGAGCAAAGGACTGGAGATACTTTCAGAAAGATGGCAAATGGTATGCACGTGAGACGAACACAATGCCGCAATGGGCTGGGTCTTGCTGGTACTACTTCCGCTTCCTCGACCCCAAGAATGGCGAGTCAGCTTTCAGCCCCGAGCTCGATGAAGACTGGATGCCAGTTGATTTGTATGTTGGAGGTGCTGAGCACGCTGTTCTTCATTTGTTGTATGCGAGATTTTGGCATCAAGTGCTATACGATCTTGGATACACGAAACATCCAGAGCCATTCCAAAAACTCGTACATCAGGGAATGATTTTGGGATCAGATGGCGAGAAGGTAAGAGTTATGCGCTAATCTCATATTTTCTTACGTTACTGCCACCTTGACCACGATCATTCATTCATCGACCACTGACTTGTCTCTTCTATTCTAACAGATGTCAAAATCTCGCGGAAATGTGGTCAACCCAGATGATGTAGTTGATGTCCACGGGGCTGACGCGCTTCGACTGTATGAAATGTTCATGGGACCGTTGGAGGCAGTGAAGCCGTGGCAAACGAGTCAAGTTTCCGGAGTCGTGCGCTTCCAGAATAAACTATTCAATGTAGTGCAACAAGCTGCGAAGAATGATGCTTCAGTGGAAATGGACGACGAAACTACCAAGATACTACACAAAACTATGAAGAAGGTAACTGAAGATATTGAGAGCATGTCATTCAATACAGCAATTTCAGCAATGATGGTTTTGACAAATCATTTGACGTCACTGAAAGATCAAGTTCCACGTGAAGCCGCAGAAAAGTTGTCATTGATGGTCTCTCCTTTTGCACCTCATCTCGGAGAAGAATGCTGGAGCCTTCTTGGCCACGATGAAACATTAGCATACCATCCATGGGTAGAATACAATGAGGCATTATGTGTTGATAACACCGTCAAGATGGGAGTACAAGTAAATGGTAAGACAAGAGGCGAGATCGAAATCTCAAAGGATGCCGACCAGGAAGGAGCGATGGCTGAAGCTATGAAAGTACAAAGCGTATCTAATCAGCTTGACGGCAAAGAGGTTAAGAAGATCATTTATGTTCCGGGTAGAATTCTTAACATTGTTGCCAAGTAAGTCATTCATAAAGTATTGAGAAGATAGGAGTGAACGTGAAAACAATAAAGGTACCGAGACACAGACGAGCCCATGGGTAAGAATAAGAGTTAGAAAAGAAGTACCATACTAGTGTCAGTCTCTAGGGTCAGTAATTCTGTAGGTAATACTGCTTACGCTGATGCGAAAACGAAAGACGAGGATCAACATGGCAGATTGGGGAAATATTATTTTTAAGTGTTGCCTGATACATAAGTATGATCTAGATCTGTTTGTTGCACAGTAGCTATCGCTCTGGAGAACTGGAACATGAGGGATAGGGGGAACACTTATTTTATTTAACTACACACAATAATATAGTCCCTAACCCTAATCATTAACCCTAAAAATTCAAAGACGATTCGGCTGGGATCGCATTTCGAAATTTTGACGGGCATCGGGGACACTTCGCCCTAACTTCAAGACGTTCTTCATGACTAATCCGAGAGCATTAGATAATACGATTTGCGAACCCTCGAGTTAGTAGCGAGTAGTTCGAGGGGGCTACCCCTCTCGAAAATATTTAATGAATGCAATGGTTCGCCCCCAATTTTCACCCTGAAAAAGAGCTGCTAGCTGCTTGAGGGGGAACGAGAGAGGGAACCTAAAAGTAGATTGAGTGCAGACAACCGAAACGTCCGCTCTAATTTAGTCCAATTTGAGACAGGTGCATGTTCCTTGACTGGTTCTTACCCGGGCGGTATATGTACGAGAGGATTGGAGTTGAGGAGAAAACTTCCACTGTCGCTCACGGCATCGCACCAGCACCGCATCACACTTTCAGAGAATCTCATCACACTACCTACCGAAAAAGCAGACAGCCTACAGCCACCTTGGACATTTACCTGCAGACAAAGTAGTACTCCTACATCCCAATGAGCCGCAGAAACACTCGTGTTCTTGTTCATCGTGTTACAAACGAATCTACATCAGCAACATCCAAATCCGCCATGAAGGAACAGCAGCAGCATCAGACGTTCCCCTTCAAACTCTATGAAATGCTCCAGTATGCAAATGATTCCGAGTTCAGCTCTTCCCTTGCATGGGCGGCAGATGGCAGTGCCTTCATTATTCACGACAAGGATGTCATGATGGATGACCTCGCGCCTAAGTTCTTCAAGCAGACAAAGTTTCGATCTTTCGTAAGTGTGCATGCTGTGTACTATTTTCTTTTTTGCATGTTCAACACTGACGTGTGACTTTTATGCCCACGCCCACCCCCTATCTTCAGACACGGCAGCTGAACATTTGGGGCTTTGTTCGCACAGACACTCTTGGCGGCGAAAGGGGTGGCTGGCAACACGAGAACTTCCTCCGTGGGCGACCTGATCTACTCAAAGATATTGAACGCACCGAAGTCAAGAGCGCCGTATCGAAGAGTTCTTCCGTTACCAAGGCACGTGCTTCGTCTCGGTCTGCCAGAAAGGCCCCAGCGAAGCGTGAGGAGAAGGTTGTCGTCGTTGCTGATGAAAGCAGCTGTTCGTCTTCAAGAAAGGATTCACAAGACTCTTTAATGGATGAAAGTGTTCCAGTTCACGATACCGGCATTTCAGCAATTGCTTCGCCAGTCTTGCGCGCTTCTCAAGGCTTGGTCTTCCAATATTTTGATCACATCCCCGTTTCTTACGTGCATTACGAAGAACAACGTCATAATCAGGATTCAGTCTCCTTGTCGTCATCTAGCGTTCAACAATGTAGTGATGAAACTCTTGCCCAAATTGCCAGCACAGCACAGGTTGAGGCGATGCACAGATACACCGTTGACACCACCGGCAACGTTTCCCAGCCTTTCAATGCTGAAGATTTGATGTATCTTGCAAGCATTTTCGACAAAGACGAACATTCTTCCCATGACGATGATTTATCATCAATTCTATCACTGAATCAAGAGACTTCTGTCGAAGACTTCGTCTCCAATCTCTAAAAGATCCTTCTTAATAAGTTCGACAGATGTTGATTGGGGGAAACGCTTGTTTTACACAGCTGTAGAGGGGATTGAGGTAGGTTGTTGTAGAGGACAACTTAATTTAGGACTATCTTACAACGGGAAGCAACTGTTTTGAGAAGCAGTATCAGATGTCATCATTGTTTCAGTTCATAATGGCTGACATTTTTTTCTACGATGCAATATATCCCTAGGACCGGTTTCCCCGGGTCCTAACCCGGGTTAAGAATCTAAACCGGGTTATAACTCGGTTTAGCATTATGGCCCTAATGGCCGCATTAGACGCCGCCGACCGCCTAACCCCCGCTTCGGATGATCTCTCCTATTCTTCCCAGATTCAAATCTTCATCGAAGCCGTGCTCGAAATCATCATTTCCGAGGTCAACTACATCTCATCATTCTCGCCACCACCGCCCACGTCTGCCACCCCAAGCACCACCAAACGGAGCTTCATCCCCACCGGCAACCGGACATGCCGTCGGCATGTTGAAATTGGTCTGAGGATCCAATCCCCTTATTACCAAGATGCGACGAAATGTTCTGATGGCGTCGGAAGGGAAGGAGGAGATAATGAGTGCGCGTGCGAATTCGTTGGGAGTTGATCATCAGCGCCCTCAGTTTCTACCTCGACTTGCCCCCTTTTCTAATCCGGGTCCTGTCCCTCCCGCCATTTACCCCCACGACAAATTCACATTGAAAAATAATACCAGGGATATGAACAATTTTCTTTTGCAAGAGAGCACCTCTATTGTAGAGAGAGGAGCCTAATACCTACATAAGTACGTCAGCCTCTGCCTCCTAATAGCTCTAGTTATTTCCTTGCTCATAGTTTTACAAATTCGCAGACGGCTGCTCTCATTTGAGACACTACGACAGACCTGACGGCTTCTTATCAGCAAACAATGCGAGTGAGGAGATACTTTCTTTCCGTTGTCCTCACGGCATCGCTCAGAACCGATCACGCTACACTACCTACCGAAAAAGCAGACAGCCTACAGCCACCTTGGACATTTACCTGCAGACAAAGTAGTACTCCTACATCCCAATGAGCCGCAGAAACACTCGTGTTCTTGTTCATCGTGTTACAAACGAATCTACATCAGCAACATCCAAATCCGCCATGAAGGAACAGCAGCAGCATCAGACGTTCCCCTTCAAACTCTATGAAATGCTCCAGTATGCAAATGATTCCGAGTTCAGCTCTTCCCTTGCATGGGCGGCAGATGGCAGTGCCTTCATTATTCACGACAAGGATGTCATGATGGATGACCTCGCGCCTAAGTTCTTCAAGCAGACAAAGTTTCGATCTTTCGTAAGTGTGCATGCTGTGTACTATTTTCTTTTTTGCATGTTCAACACTGACGTGTGACTTTTATGCCCACGCCCACCCCCTATCTTCAGACACGGCAGCTGAACATTTGGGGCTTTGTTCGCACAGACACTCTTGGCGGCGAAAGGGGTGGCTGGCAACACGAGAACTTCCTCCGTGGGCGACCTGATCTACTCAAAGATATTGAACGCACCGAAGTCAAGAGCGCCGTATCGAAGAGTTCTTCCGTTACCAAGGCACGTGCTTCGTCTCGGTCTGCCAGAAAGGCCCCAGCGAAGCGTGAGGAGAAGGTTGTCGTCGTTGCTGATGAAAGCAGCTGTTCGTCTTCAAGAAAGGATTCACAAGACTCTTTAATGGATGAAAGTGTTCCAGTTCACGATACCGGCATTTCAGCAATTGCTTCGCCAGTCTTGCGCGCTTCTCAAGGCTTGGTCTTCCAATATTTTGATCACATCCCCGTTTCTTACGTGCATTACGAAGAACAACGTCATAATCAGGATTCAGTCTCCTTGTCGTCATCTAGCGTTCAACAATGTAGTGATGAAACTCTTGCCCAAATTGCCAGCACAGCACAGGTTGAGGCGATGCACAGATACACCGTTGACACCACCGGCAACGTTTCCCAGCCTTTCAATGCTGAAGATTTGATGTATCTTGCAAGCATTTTCGACAAAGACGAACATTCTTCCCATGACGATGATTTATCATCAATTCTATCACTGAATCAAGAGACTTCTGTCGAAGACTTCGTCTCCAATCTCTAAAAGATCCTTCTTAATAAGTTCGACAGATGTTGATTGGGGGAAACGCTTGTTTTACACAGCTGTAGAGGGGATTGAGGTAGGTTGTTGTAGAGGACAACTTAATTTAGGACTATCTTACAACGGGAAGCAACTGTTTTGAGAAGCAGTATCAGATGTCATTGTTTCAGTTCGTAATGGCTGACATCTTTTTTCTATGATGCAATATGAACAATTATCTTTTGCAAGAGAAACAGTTGTCTTTTTTCGTCGCTGTGCCTCGATTAATCATGATTTTGCTGTAAAAGCTCTGCACTTAGCGGGCATGACATGCTCCGTATATACTATCCAACACCTCTGTCAATCTTCTCATGCCATCCGGAATCTTTGTACTCTCGTGCTCTTCAACAAATTGCTTTTTAGGTTGCCCATAAAATCCACAGATTCAGTCGTCAAAGTACCTCTTTTCAAATGCGCTTGCGATCCACAGAAAGGAAGCCAGTCCCCACCTTGAAATTAGGTCCGGTTCAATCGAGAGAGAAGAACATATTTGAGAAATAATATTTCAAAATGGGGTAAGATGTAATTATGCGCCATTCAGTACATATCCATCTAATGTTAGTTTTTATATCTTTGGTGTTCTGTGGCACGATACTTCATTGCTTGCTTAATGTCCACCGCCTTGTGGTCTCCTTGCTCTTACTATCCGCCTTCCAGGTGTCTTCTTCGCTCCACCTGTGCCTATGTTGAAACCGCCGCCGCCACTCATTGCAGGAGTTTGTGCTCCTCCAAAACCACTTCCACCGAAGCCTGTCGGTAGTGCTGGTGTGGCCGCAGATGGCATTCCAAAAGCTGGGGCTGGTGTCACTGCAGAGGTGGCAGCCGGGGGCATTCCAAAAGCTGGAGCAGGTGTAGCTGCAGGGGTTGTGTTTGATCCGAATGCAAATCCGGGCGTCGTTACTGGTGCAGCTGCCGGTTGTGCACTCCCCCCAAACCCAAATCCCGGTGCCGGGGCGGCTGGGACAGGAGTTTGGACAGCGGCGCCGAAGTTAAAAGCTGGTGCTGCGGCGGCTGGTTGTGTCATTCCGAACCCAGTTCCACCGAAGAGGGATGCCGCTGCTGGAGGGGCAGCAGCTGGAGCTTGAGAGCCAAACTGGAAAGCCGCCGTTGGTGCAGGTGTTTTTTGGGCATTGGATGGCGCAGCTGCTCCAAAAGCAAACGCAGGAGCGGAAGTTGATGATGAGTTATCTTTCTTTTCAGGTGCAGCTGCTCCAAAAGCAAACGCAGGAGTTGATGCTGAGTTATCTTTCTTTTCAGGTACAGGAGTTGCACTTGCAGATTGACCGAACGAAAACGCAGGCCCTTTCTTTTCCGCATTTGTTGATGTTGCACTCGTAGCTGATTGGCCGAAAGAGAAGCCCGGTGTGCTAGACGTTGCTATGTTATTTTTCTTTTCAGAGGTGGCAGAGGTAGAACCAAATGCGAACGAAGTCGTCGTATTGTCAGCCACCTTCTCAGACGTTGCACTGCCGAACGCGAATGTGGTAGTCGATGCCGACAGTGCTTCGTCTTTTTTGTTGGCTGAACCAAAGACAAACGGTGCCACCGGAATTGACTTGTTTTCAGTAGCATTCGCACCAAATGAAAATCCAGCGCCAACACTTGCCTTCTTTCCGCCATCTTGCTTGGCATTCTCTTCGTCATCACTGCGTCCTCGTTTTGACTTCGGGTCGTTAGAATTTGAACCAAATTGAAATGTTCCGGTGTTAGCAGTGTCACCTTTGTTTTCGTCAGCACCCGATGAAGCAGCATTGTGACCAAAACTGAAAGTAGCACTCGCCTTTGATGATGAAGATGACGCCGACGATGATGCAGCAGAGGCTCCAAAGCTAAAGCCAGAACTTCCGTTTGATATTCCATTTTTCTTCTCCTCACTCACAGTAACATTGCTCTCAGTTGTAGGTGACGAAGCCGTGGAAGTACCACCAAAACTAAATCCACCAGAAGATGGTTTTGCCTTGGCCGGTGTAGCACCGCCAGAGACAAATCCAGCACTGGTGCTAGATTTCGTATCATCCTTATGTTGCTCTGTTTTTGACGGAGTGAAGCCAAACTTAATCGCTGGAGCAGATGTCGAAGCACTAGAAGAGCTGTTACCAAATGAAAATCCCCCAGCACCAATGCTTCCTGCAGACGAAGCTGCTGGATTAGGAGCAGGAGCTCCGAATGTAAATTGTCCTGTACCTATACTAGATGCCTTGGAACTATCACCCTTGTTGCCACCAGGTGCTGAATCGGATTTGCTTGCACTTCCATCTCTGGGAGTCTCACACGCTAAGCACTGCGTCTTATCTAGCGGATTTTGTGTCGTGCAAGCGTTGCATTTCCATTGTTTACTCTGACTTTTGAATATATCACCCCACCCTTGATTTACAGTAGCTGTCGTGCTTGTGTCGGTGGCGACTGGAGCAACCGAATTGTCGATTGATTTGGACTTGGCAGAAGGAAAAGAAGACTGAGGAACGTCCGACTTCTTGCCATACTGAAAGGCCATGGGGGTGCTTACTTCGGACGATGCAGCACCGCCGGCTGGCATGAAGTTAAAGGGAGTTCCTCCTGCCGCCTCAGATACTGGCTTCACAAGAGAACCACCTGCTTTCTTCGGATGAGGCGTCCCCTTAATTTTCTTTGGAGTTATCGTTGCTTCACTGACATCGGCAAAAGGATTATTTTGGAGAGCTCGTCTCTTGAAAGCGTCGGTTGTCACCAGCTGTCTCATTTCGTCAGCCATTTGCTGGGACAAGGTGTTCTCAGCTTTGCATGGAGTAAAACATCCTCGTGCCGGGATGGGTTCTGGTTTGTAGGGAACGAACTTAATTACTGAGTCTGCTGAAAATGCCACTGTCTTCGTCGTTTCAGGAACGGTTGCGATTCGGGTAGATGTTGAAAAGGAACTACTAGCTGCAGGCATCAGTGATTTACCAGCGATAGATGGCTGTAGCGATATGGAAGCAGTCGATCCCGCTCCTGCTGTAGTCGTCGTAGTAACAACACCTCCAGTACCAAAACTCGTTGCTGATGTTGCTGCTATCGAGGGAGCAGTTTCCAATTGAGCCCTTTTACCAAGCTGTCCACTTCCGTAAACTCGATTCATCCTAACCCTTGGAACAGTGCCGCCCTTGATAGTTACTGCCTTGTACTGTGCCGCCTCCTCCTCAAAGGTGCGTGCAACATTATTACTACTGTCATAGTTGTTTGTCCCCTGAACAACACCAAACAAAGCAGCCTCCTGATAATTACTACCACGTGTCGTATTCTGAAACAATTTATTCTGCGTATCTCTAAGAATCTGATCCGCAATAGAATTGGATAAAAATAACGACTGTTGTTTGGATTGTCCAGCATCATTATTTCTCCCTCCACCATTGGTAGTATTGTCGGCGTGAATTCTACCAAGAAGGGAACTCATCGGTTTGAATCCTCGAGCATTGATTGCACGACGTTTATAAACTCCTCCTCCTCTAGAAGTAGCGGAAAAGCTGTTGATGGAACGACGTTGATATCCTCCCCTGTTGTTGCCCGTGGCAGCAATACCAGTTGAGGCGGTAATCAGACCATCCTGTGGTAGAGTAGTGGTAGTAGAAGCAGTAGTATTGTTTCCATACCTTGCCCCCACCGAAGGTGTCCCCCATTTCGATCTAGCACCCCTTGCCGGTGTGGCATTTCTTCCCCGAACATCTTTGAGTTTGGTGGTGGTGGACCCAATATGAAATGGGGGCGGTGTTGTTGCATCGTGAAATGTAACAGTGTTGCTATTATTTTTGGTGGCAGTGGCTGAGGCGTTGGAAGAGACAAAGGTTGTCCCTCCAATGCGCACAGCTTTGATGATACCCTCACTGCCATTGGCAGTAGTAGCAGCAGCAGCAGCGGAAGTGGTGACAGCGCCCTCGGCAAGACGAACACGTTTCGCTGCGACATGATTCCCCTCGTTGTTGTTATTATTGTTGTTATTTGCCATTTCTTGCCCATTTAAGGTTTGCACTGGCATCGCCGCATACGTTGTGGTAGGAGCAGTAATAGCAGCGACAGGAGGAGCAGCGGGAGACTCATGAAACTTGCGCTCCAAATTCAACTTGGCAAGCGTCTTTTTCCCACTCCCACCGCTCATGTTATCGGACCGATCACTCTCCTCGCTAGCGGGCAATCGGGTAGCGCTCTTGATAGCACTGCCGCTCATGGAATCCAATGACGATCGTGCCCGTTTACTCTTTCTCCTCCATGGTGTGACAGACGAGACGAGACGCCCGAAAAAGGAGGTGTTGGTGTTGTCCATACTGTCGTCGGAGTCATCGTCATTGTCGGATGTAGAGGCAGGACGTTTCTTACCCGATTCGGAGATACCTCCGCCGCTTGCGGGGACGGGTGACCGCTGTGCCGTCGAGGCGGTGCCCGGTGTACGCAAGTGATCAGGATATCCTGATGATTCTGGGGTGTGAAATTCTTCCATGGTCAATTGTGTTGTTGTCAAAATATTATAATGAAGTAATGCTGTTTATTGGTGGGGCCGCACTGGGCGAAATGATCAAAAATGAAAATGGCTCTATCTAACGGGCACTGCAAGAGATTTTGTCGTTGCTTTTTTCTACCGAAGTAGCTGAACGAGGAACGTAATCTGCCGAGAACCGTTGAAATCAAAGGAATATAGTGATCCTCAAAGGAGTTATAGCGCAAGGGGCATAGGAAGGCTACCTCGCCATTGTTATGGCGACAAAACGACATCGCAGCGTTCCCGATCGCAAAAGAAGGAGAGCTGCGGCCAGACGGACGAGGACAGAAAATAATGCGGGAAGAAACACAACATACCACGGCGACTATCACCGCAACTATGATGATGCACTGTTGTCAGCTCCTGGTGCTTCTTCTTCTAGCCGCATACAATTTCTTTGCTGCTAAAGCAGCGCTCTTGCATCATGTCGCCCATCCATCAAAGAAGGTGTGCTGCCAGAATCACCAACCAACAAAACTTCATGACGCGGTGACTCCCCTATCTGAGTTAGAATGCACGTGTTACGAATCTCTACTCAATGAAATCCCAACATCTGCCCAAATAGTCTTGATTGGAGAGGGAACACATGGCACAGAAGATTTCTTTCGTATTCGCTGCGAGCTGACGAAACATTTGATACAACGTCGTGGGTTCAATGTTGTGATTTGCGAAGGAGACGTGCAGCCATTCTTCCAACTTTGCAAGCTTTCTCCTAGCGACAACATTCGGAAGAGTTTACATGACATATTTGAGCCTCATTTTCCGGATTGGATGTGGAACAACAATCCAATGGCTGAGTTTGTTTCATGGATGCACACAAGCAGCATGCAACAGCAGCTGATGGGAATGGATATACAATCGCCTTTTGTATCTATTGATTTCATTACGGAGCAACTTGACGAGATGGATGATAAAAAGTTAGTGACTTTGGCGAAGGAATGTTACGCAACACTGAATAGATTCAGACCTAATATTCGAAGGTATGGCGATGAAGTGTACGCAAACAGAGTTCCATCACAGGCAATCGCTGTACAGGAGGTAGTCAATGCTTTGTCGGAGATATATGCACACATGCATGATAGCAAGGCATTTGAACTATTGCAAAATGCTTATGCAGTTGTTGCATCAGAGGCGTATCATCGGCAGCGCGTATTTCCTGGCCATACAGCTGCTTGGAATACACGGACAAGAGCATTTCTGGAATGCATTTTGCGATCGAGGGATTATATCTGTCGTCGAAGCAAGCAAAGGGGCTTTAACCAAGAATCTGGACCTGCAAAACTTATAGTATGGGCACATAACTCGCATGTCGGTGATATGCGTTCAACGGGCTATGCAGCGCTTGGACAAGTGAGCCTTGGACAGCTTTGCCGTGAGATGTTCATGAAAGAAGGCGTATTTCTAATTGGAATGACTACGTATGAAGGAACCGTCCGCGCGGCTCAAGCTGATAGAAAAGGTGCATGTTGGAAAGGTAACGGAGAGGTGCTGGTGCTGAAGGAAGGATTAGAAGATAGCCATGAAGCTCATTTGCATGAGCTCACACGGAGCATGAAATGGGAGAGTGGCGAAGCTGCATTTGGTATGAATCTCCAAGAGACAGATAATAATATTGTGTCTCCATTTGACTGCGATCGTCTGGAAAGATTCGTTGGATCTTGCTATTTGCAACAGACAGAACTCATGTCTCACTACACACAATGCAACATGGTAAACCAATTTGATTACATCTTTCACGTTGACAAATCTTCTGCCATCGCCGTGTAATGCATGCCACAACTATTGTCGTATGAAGCAATTCCTCTCATTAACTTATCGTAGTACCTGGCATTCGACTCAGCACAATTTATTCAATCTGCTTTCGTCTATTACTCTTATTTCTTCGCCCGGTAAAAGTTGAGGTAGCTCATGTGCCAATCCCCGCCTCCCTTCAATTTCAAAATGTCCTCCGTCTTACATGGACTCACTTCATCGTCATCAAAGACAAACCAATCATCATTGTTTTCATCAGAATCTGCAATCTTCTCTCGCTTCTTATCGGATCCACTACTGTCAGTGTTGTCAGCCTTGACCCATCCCATGTAATGTCCTCCATCAGCATCTCTTCCTTTGTGTGTCACGACGGCGAAGAGTTCATACAATCCCTGGAAGTCATGAGGAAGTCCTGGTCCTACTGGTGGTTGTTCCGGCTCGACACTCATTGCAAGAGCTGCTCGAAGAGCTGCTGCTTCTTCATCATCTTCCTCCATGGCTGTATCTCCCTTTTTGTCCTCCTCAATATCCTCTCCTCTCAACTTCTTTGCCACACGATCTTCTTCCTCTGCCAATGCCTTATCCCTAGCAACCTTCAACACCTTCTTGACTTTATCACTGCAAAATTCATAAACATCAAAAACTGATTGAAATCCAACGGGTTTCATCACTTTGCATTTGACACCTGCATGATCCTGCGAATCAGGCGTTGCCTTCCAGTAAAACCTTCCAAACTGAACCACCAAGTAGGGAGGAAGACGTGCAATCTTTTGAGATCGAGTCCATTGGGCATTACGTCCAAGTGCGTCCGAATATTTTTCTAATTTTCCAGTAAGAGAGAGTTGAATTCCCTCGCTAATGTGAGTAATATTGACCTGAGAAGAAGCATCTGATCCTCCTTGGATATTGCACACCAGCTTCCGATGAAGATCATAGGTAACAACGGGTGGTTCCACCAGGGCATTGGAATCAGTGTCCATGGCATCATCCTTGTCAGTGGTTGTTGTAGTGAGTTCATCACAAGTCAATGTCTCCTCCATTTTCAATCCGAACACGGCGTCAATTACATTATCAGCCCCATCCAACTGCTCCGCCGAAGGTTTCTCCCCACCAAACGCTGCCTTGAGTGAAGAATCTCCCCTCATCTCTCCAGCGCAAACACCCATAACACTGGAATAAAATTCCTCTGCATCCTGCTGCATGGGAGCTCCGCCTGGTCCGGTCTGTGCCATTTGTGGAAAAGACATTTTCGTGGACATGACAAGATTGTTGGGTGATATCGCAGTCGGAGATTTGTCAAGCGAATCCAGTGTAGAGAGGAGAGATTTCAGTAGGAGTGCATGCATTTGACCTTGTTGACTTACCCCGTTCGTGCTTGAGGGGGTGTAGGACTTGAGACCATCACGTAGATGAGGGATGACTCGAAGACATTGCGTCACACTATTGAGGTAGCACGTGTTGCCCAAGTTAACGAGACCACTTGGCTCGACCATCTTGGCAGCCTCTTCGGGTGGCAAATCCTCCAAAAAAACAGTTTTCTTCATTGGCTCAACAGGGAGTGTTGCTGATCCCATCATGAGCATTTGAATCGGCGGTGAAATACCAGATAGATCCAATGCGGATAGGTCCTGCGTATCCTTGAGAACACCCTTCCATAGTCCCTTCGATTTGGGCATGATTTTCATCCTATCCTTGGGAACGCCCGTCCTTGCCTGAAGTTCTTGCTTCAAGCCGTCTACGCCCTGAGATGGGTCCATTTCGATCTCGATGGATTCTTTCCCCCATTTTACGACAGTTTTGTACCCCGTCATGGTTTATTGCTGTTGTCTTCCTTCACCGATACTTTGTGGTAAATCAATTCTTATCCCCGACAGGAGAGATTTGAAATCAATGACGCCTTAAGTACGCCATAAGTAATGGAGAGGTGATAACAACGAATGCAAGCGAACGGTGCCGAAAACAAAAGAGAAAGGTGTGTGCGAGTATGAGTAATGTCAATAAACTGTGTGTCATCATTTGCGTTGTTGTGTAATCGGGATTCCTTTCATCCTCCAAGATCTAAAAGAAGTTGGTGGTACCATAGAAATCTCTCTTGCGAACCGAGGTATGAGAGATGTGATCGTCAGACACCTTGTGCCGACACAGAGAGATTATAAGTCATGCAGTAGAGGGAGAGAAGTAGCTGAATGTGCTGTGCCTTTCGGAGTGTGCAAGTGCTCGAATGAAAGGAGCTCTGAGGTGAGATTGAGAAGAAAGGATCATAGATGCAGCCAAAGATAGCATGGTACAAAGGAAACGAATGCAAGATGCACGAACAACAGCTTTACATCATTCATATGATGTCCTTATACAAAAAAATAGTATTTTGTAAGTTAGTTACAACGAACCAACCTGAGTAACTTCAATACGACGTAATAATTTTCCGTCTGGCAATCTATCAAGTCTGCTGTCCCCAAATGTTTTGGCAGCATCCCTAAAAACTCTGCGCTGCGCCGTAAATAGACTAGAGGCGACCGCATTCCCAGCTCCTAAATTGACTGGCTCATTACTTGTTTTGCTAACTATTCCATCGGATGTCATCGCCGGGATATCAATTACCTTCTGCAAGAAACCATTCGTGTCTTCTAACACACATCCAAAAACAGTATGAGAAGAGTCCAATGATGATGAACTACTACGTGTCGTGACCCCGAACGAAGGTGTCAAATCCAAATTTCTATGAGTAAGAAGACCTTTTCTATCATGACGAAGAACGGTATCTTCCTTCTTAGTATTCTCCAACCACAGTTTAGCTGGAATGACTCTCCCTTTATATTCAAGCACATTCCCACCCGCAAGTGTTGTTACGTCTAATCCAGAAATACCACCAATTAATAAACCACTTTCGGAATCCAAAGTGCTAAATCTTGTCGTTGAATAACTTGGACTCGGGTTGTCCAGATCAAAAGGTACATCCACATACTTAAGAAATTGTTGAACACAGTTGGGAGCATCATTTCCAAAAAGACCAAGGACTAGGTGAGCGTAGACTGGTTCATCGGTAGGGTCCCCAATATCTTCTGGTCGTTTTACATAAAACGTGCCGTCACGGCGTGAGATTCGTATATCCATAAAGACTTTGTGTGTAACTTGTGGAAGAGAACTGACGGTAGTACTGTCAGCAGAAACACGGCTGCTAAATCCAATAGGAGCGGCGACAATTGCTTGAGCAAAGTGTTGAATCAATGTTCGTCTTTGTTGGTCCGAAGATAATTTCTTTTGTGCCGATTTATCATCGTGCTCCTCGGTCAGGTGGCCAATCATTGATGGAGCTAGCTGCGATGCTACTCTGTTTATTTGGAACCCATCTGCAAGCTGAATAGTGTGGCATAATGCCAACAACAACAATGATAGGAAGGAGATTATTACTCTCATGCTTCTGTCAGCGATTAAAAAATGATATTGGCGGCATCGGTGCGGCCGGCCGTCATCAACAAAGCATCAACAAAGTTCAAACGAGGGGCTCATCAGCCATCAGCGTAAAATAAAACAGCAAATACTATGCCAGCGCAGCAATCAAGCAAATCAAACTACCACCATCTACTTATCACGGTGATACGATGGAAGAAGTGAACGAAGCCAACAATATACCCGAAATTGAAGGGATTGATTTTGTGGATTACGTCAATGAAGAACAGCTTGATGATGTAATGCACTTGGTTCAGAAGGATTTGAGTGAGCCGTACTCGGTCTTTACCTATCGCTACTTTTTACATCGGTGGCCGCAGCTCTGTATCCTAGCTGTTCCATCTGACAGCGGTGACAGACGTCCTATTGGATGTGTTGTGTGCAAAATTGATGCCAAGAGAGATGATGATGCTGCCGAAAATAATAATGACGCTACGGATGGCAGCATGAAAGTATATACAGGCTACATTGGAATGCTTGCTGTAGAAAAAGAATTCCGCCGGTCTGGTATTGGCACATCTCTCGCATTGCGTGCGATACGACGGATGCAGCAAATGGGATGCCAATCCATACAGCTAGAAACGGAAGTGACGAATAAGGGGGCAATGAGACTCTACGAAGATCGCTTGGGATTTATTAGAGAAGAATTGCTTGTCAAGTACTACCTTAATTGGAACAACGCATATAGACTGCGATTGTGGTTAAAATAGACCAACATTGGTGTGGAGAGAATTCAGTTATGGAATGGTTTTATTTTACTGCCCAATGAGGAGATTGTTGGCTTGGTCGGTGACTACAGAATGGCAAAATTCGAAGGAAGTTTCGCCCATCTCACATTCGCGTCCAAAACTTGTGAGAGGATCAAGTAATGATGAAGCTGTCTCCAAATCGTCAACATCCCATGTTCCATAGACGTCGTCTTTCTCGGCGTGAAGAATTAGATTTATTCTCACCTCAGAGTAATTGTCTGGAATCGCAAGGGCCAACCCAGAGCTGTGAGATATGTTGTTTACCACTTGTCCGATGAAATCACCGACGGAGTCGAGGAACGACTGCAAGAAATTATTCGTGTCAATCGCACCCCCCTTTTGTCGGACAGCCTTCAGTGCATGGACGTAGGCACTATACGCTGCTTTAGTTTCCTTTGCTGCAAGCCGCAAGTCTCCCAAGGTCGCATAGAGAAGGCGTCGTTGCCATTGGTGTGGAGAGTGAGAAAGACCTACGAGTGTCGCATCGATTGCTGCTTGAAGCATCCCTGCTTGGACGAACGATCTTGCCATTTGATAGCTAGTGTCTGCAATTTTCCACCGACGGGACCTCGGAATTAGTCCCTGGTTTGAGAATTGGATGCATGCTCTAGCTTGTTCGAGACGTTCAGCGGCCAACTTTGAATTGCTAACTTCGTTTGCAAGAGAAGCGGATAAAAAAGCCCCAGCGTAACATGATTCGCTGTTTGTCTCGTTCAAAAGCTTCTGTGAAAGCATTGCGTCACAAACGGAAAGCTCGCATGCATCAATACTGTCTGATCGGAATCGTTCCAACACATGCAATGATTGAATGAAAGCTGAAGTGACATTGACAACAGACACATCGATTCCCGGTTCCGTGGTATCAATCAATTCGCTGTCTTCGAGTGACAATGCTGACCATTTGAGGTCTTGTAGATGTGTTTGGTGTACCTCGTGAAGAGCGACGCCTTCGTAGATGGGCAACTCCACCCATCCACGTTTAGTCGTTGTTACACGAAAAAGTTTCCATTTCAACTTGTCCTGACTTCGAAATTCGTATCGAAGTTTGTTGTGTTCGATTGATGTGTACGTTCCATTCGTTTCTTCTCTCAAAAAATATAACCCATTGCCAGCGAAATCTCTATCACCAAGACCTCCCACCATCACACACAATGACTCTTCAGCAGTGTTTTGAATAGGGCATTGGGTTGCTGCAGAGCACCCAGATAAAGCATCGCCTCTGGTAGTTGCAACGAGGAATGCCAATGCTGTGAAATATACGGCTTGAGTTGCGAGGAGCATCGTCATTCTTTGGGGAGGCACTGCGATGCCGCTGTGGCAGATGATCGGCAATGACTGCTGCCTTGGCGTAGAGAGCGGTGACAATGCTACTGCTGTTGCATGTGCTTGTGAAACAGTGGGTTGGATGCTTCGTTTCTTGGAGAAGAACAGAGAGTGCGATACTTTAAATAATTGGAAGAAAAGAATCCAGCCGCCATTTCGAGCAAAAATATTTTTGGCACGCTTCTCCCACCATCCAACCGTCCACACACGTTGAGCGAGCGAGGGCACCTCGCTGACATTTCAACCGATGCCAACCACGCCTCCGAACATACTCTCGCCTCAGCTTCGTACGAAGGCAGCAGCTGCCCATTCTTCGTACTACGACAACTCTGACTTGAACTCAGTGTGGCTGCAAGCATACTTAAACTATGAGAAACAAAAGAATGATGATGCCGCCCAAAGAGACCTCGCAAAGTTCATTGACCTTGCAGGATCTCTCGTTCATCCACACGCTCAGAAACACTTGCAGCAAGTAGCGAAACACAGCAAAGCCAAAACCCAAACTCTCAAAAATAATCGCGTCAGAGAGATGCAAAAGAAGCTGCTAGGAAACAAACAACAATCGAAACACCAGGCGGTTCGAAAATCCGTGGGAGGCCCTCTCCCATACGTCGAGGCCAATAGCAAAATCTCTCGTGTGCTCAAGCACATGAAGTTGAAGACGAATAAGGAAGACATGCAGGTGTTACGGCTCAATGAATTTTACAAGCTGGTAGTGGTAGCAGGAGAAACAGCAGCTGCAATCGTCCTGCAGTCAGCATGGAGACGAGTTTTGGCGACTGCATACGCGAGACAGCTCGCCCTTGACACACAGCTCAGGCGACAAAGATTCAATGTTTTGCTCGACAGTTCATTGCACGAAGACTCCTGCAGGAAGTGCAGAAAGCAAAGCAGAAAGCAGCATTGATCCGTGAGCGCTTTGTGCGTACCTACATTGCAAGGTGTCGCAGACGGAAACAAATCAAATTGGAGAACAATGCAGCAGTAAATTGTCAGTCCATAGTGAGAATGTACTTTGCGAAACGTGTCTTGCTGTCATTGAAACTTCAGCATTCATGGGAAGTAAACCAAACCCGATGGAATATGCTCTCCATGCGTCTCGCATTTGCAGATATGCGGATCAACTTTTACGCGAGGCAAATTCAATGCATAGTCAGGCGAAGGCTTGCACAAAAGCGAGTTGCATCGATGTACAAAGAGCACACGAAGGCAGCACTCCGGATTCAATGCTGCTGGAGGCGTTTTGATGCGCAGCTTCGCATTCGGGGTATTGTTTACGAACGCTCAATTGAACAAAGATGCAACAAAATCAGAATCATCACGTCTGAGCATAACTATTGGACGCAAAAGGTCGAAGAACTCAACACTCCAGCCAAACAACAAATCAAGGCTAATTTGGAATTGCAGCAAGCAAAGTTGACGGAAGAGCGACGACAAAAGAACGAAGAGATCCACGCCCTTGAGACTCACTTGGAGGATCAAATCTATCTACTGCAACAAATTTCTCCACAAGAAATAGAATGCGGCTGGGAGGAGCAGGTCAAACTAAACTTGGCAGATACTCGTGAAAGAATAACGAAAGCCAAGCTCGATTTATTGTTCGATATTCAGTCAAAACTCAAGTCTGTGGAGAAGAGGTTGGATGTTACTTTAGCGACTGAAAAAGCCGCAGCTGATAGTATGAACCACTGGGGTACTTGGCGTCAAGCAGAACAAGATGCTCTGTGGAATGTCCAAAGGCAACACGATGATGAAATCGCAGAGAAAGAAAAACGCAAGAGCACCGTTGACGAGCAGATGAGGTGGGCAGTCAAATTTTTTGTCCCTAGTGGTAAGCCAGACAAAAGACGACCGCAGGCGTTGGACCCCGCTTCTGTCAACGACAGGATCCATGACTTAGCAGCCGCGGTGTCATTGCAGATCGAGAAAATACAGGAGATACAGCATCTATCTCGCACGTGGATGCCGTTTCAAAATATGTTGGATCTGTTTAATCAAGGAAGTTTGTTCGAGTGCCTTAATCGAAATGAGGACACTCGTTATTCACAAAATGAAATTGTGCATCAAACGCTTGCGTGCCCCAGCACAACAAATAATGGTACCCGCCAATCCGGCCAATTGAACCCTTTCCCTCGACATCTGCCGTGGCATCTACTCAAACAGGTTAGAGAAGAACGAAAAGAGATAAATGATGTAGCTAACAAATAATGCTGTGAAAAAACTAATTATATTCTTTTCTTAACCTAAGCACAAAGATAATCGTGCAATATTTCTACTACTCAAAGGGAAGTCTTTACCTCATCAAGATCGATCACTGATTCGTCCGCCTCAGCTTTAGGCTTTACCTCGTCAGTTTTCTGTTCAACAGATTCAGCCTCGGCCTTTACTTCAGTGTCTGTCTCGCCTACAACGTCATTCACTTCCTCACTACTGCTGCTTTTCTCAACTATGTGGATCCTACGAACGCTATCTTTTACTTCCTCGAACTTGGGAGCAGTAATGGTGAGAACACCGTTGTCAAACTCAGCTGTAACTCCACTAATATCCAAATTACGATCCAAAGTAAAGGACTTGTCAAATCTAGAGTGCACAGAGATACCCTCATTTTCAATCTTTGTTTCACCAGAAATCCTCAAAGTGCGATTGTCTTCGTCAAGATCGAGCTTGACGTCAGATGCCTTGGCACCTGGTACGGAAACGACCATCTGCACTTGTTTCTCATCTTGAGTAATGCTGTAAGTATTTACATGTCGCCTTGGAGCTGCTGCAGGGTGTCCTTCGAGGAGGTACGAAGGCCTGCTCATGCGCTGCAAGGAAAAGGGGTCGTAGAACATACCACTGACCTCTCCTAGCATGGAGTCGAACAGCTCATCAACATCATCCATCATCCTGTCAATATCTCTGGGAAAGTAGGGCTGCCTAGCAAGAGACGAGGATGATGCCCTCCTTAGGGCTAGGCTTGGAAATGAAGGACGATAGGTCATACGGTAGGCTTCAGTTGATGCTGTCATTGCAAGAAGTCCGGTGAGGAAGGCGGTGGCAAAAGCCATTTTAGAAGAAGTAATCATTTTGAGCTCTGTTTGGTGTGATATGTTGGGTTTGCGTTGATGCAATACTTTTTGATGCTGCACGTTGACTAAAGTCAAAATTTATGAGCATGTGAAGAGTGAAGAGTTGTGCAGAAATGCCAAGAGACATGTTCACGTCTGGAGGGAAGATTTCGTTCGAGATGAATTCCACGCTGGAAACCGAAAGCACGACTCGCGTCAAAGATGCCATTGATTGTCGCCAATTGACCTCCTACACGAGGTCACAATACACCTAAAATCTCCCACCAATCGCCTCGCTATCTTTCACCTTCGCCCCATGTGATGACAATTTTCATTTTTCATTTCCGCTAATAAATTATGGACTCCACATCAAGTAAAAACGGGGTCCTGTCGCTGCAGGATATTCCGATATCCGAGCATTATCAAGTGTCTTTTATGCACCGATCGACTGTTACCCATTGTTGCACATCGGTTAGGCATGGATATGTACTCACAGGAAGTACAGATGGAGTTGTGAAGTTTTGGAAAAGGGTTTCCACCACCGCGACGGCTGGTCCAAGTGGCAGTGCTCCTCCTATTGCCGCTTCTGCTGGTGCTTCAGGAGATGGCACCAGTTCACGCTGTCTTGAATTTGTAAAATCCTACTCTTCACACGTTGGGCCACTTCTTGCCTTGTGCACATCACAGCCCAACGGAGACTCGGCCGTATCAATTGGTTGGGATGGAACAATTAAATTCTACGACGTAGCGACATTTGATGTGAGCGGGATGATTCGTACTAATAATAATTACAACAGCAACAACAACAAATCCAAGAAATTTCGACTGGGAAGGCATGCAGTGTTAATGGAAAGAGAGGATATTTATCTGTTGGTTTCGACACGTGCTCCGACGAGAGGAGAATGGAAGGAAGAGGAGCATGAAAGGGAACGTCTAAAGCAGCTGAAATTGCAACAACAACAACGACAACAGAATGATGATAGTAGTGATGATGATGATGGACCTCGACCTGCACCCACAGATGAACCAAAAAAGAAGGCCAAGAAAGAAGATGATTCAAATTGCAATAACTGGGTTACTCCCGGATCTATTCTTTTATTTTCTGGGACCAATCTGTCAGCGGAACCATTACGTATTATTTCATACCATGCCTCTCCCGTGACTGCGATGGCGTATCATTCGAAAAAACAATGGGTCCTCAGCAGTGACGTATCTGGTGTACTGGAAGTTTGGAATGTCCCAACTTCCTCCTCCAATGATGACAGCTTGTCAGAGAGTGGACCGCTGCCATTTCAATCCAAGTTCGAAACTGACTTGTACGCTCTCATGAAAAAGAAAACATACGCTATTGATATTGCAGTATCCGATAAACATTTTGCATTGTACTGCTCTGATCGTAAAATCAGATTGTTTTCGTTAAATGGATGCAATCTCGTATGTCTATACGACGAGCGTTTGAAAGTCTATGATAGAATGCTTTCTTCGAATTCTTCTGCGATGGGAATCGACGCGATCGAGTATGGCAAGAGAGCTGCATTGGAACGGGAGATGGAGGATTCATACTTGTTATCTGGAGGCGTATCGTCAAACGCAGTCACAAAGCAATCTATTTCGACAGTCACTTCAACCTCGGAAGGTAGTAATCATCAACATTTTCATCTAACTTTTGACAACACGGGGAACTATCTCTTACTGCCAACAATTGTCGGAATAAAAGCTATCAATATACAAACACATCGTGTTACCGCAACGGTGGGGAAAGGAGATGCATCCGCATTCAGATTCATCGATGTTACTCTTTGTCCGGGCGATGCCAAAGTTGACCAACAACTACAATTGGCAAGGATGGGTGGATCAAGTGCTGCCATAAAGCATGGGTCGGAAGATGGAACTGCACCACCAAAGAATGACTCTCTATTGATTGCGTTGGCCTATGATAAACGTCGGTTTATGGTCTTTACTCATCATGATCCGCTTAGTAACGATGGCCAAGATGAACCCGATGAACAAACTATCCTTGCTAGAGACATTTTGAACGAGCAACCCGATGCATCTGATATAATTGACGCATCACATCTTGGCCGTTCTGGCAACGGTGCTAATTCTTCGTCACAACAACTGACCACTGCGACACAAGCCATTTTACGCACTACTCATGGAGATATTCGCATCAAGCTATTTCCAAAGGAAACGCCGAGAACAATCCAAAATTTCATTGGTCACGCCCAGTCCGGCTATTATGACAATGTCATATTTCATCGAATTATTCCCTCCTTCATGATACAAACTGGTGACCCGCTTGGAGATGGTACTGGTGGAGAGAGTATTTGGGGAGGCGAATTTGAGGATGAGATCAGACGAGACTTAAAACACGACCGCCCGTTCACTGTGAGTATGGCAAACGCTGGTCCTAATACGAATGGGAGTCAATTCTTCATTACTACTGTTCCAACGCCATGGCTTGACAACAAACACACAGTCTTCGGACGAGTCGTAGGCGGTATGGAAGTTGTGTCTGCGATCGAGGCTGTGAAGACGGATGAGCTAGATCGTCCATTGAGTGAAGTTAAAATCTTGAGCGTAGACGTAAGCTAAGAATAGCATATTAATATTATCGTTAGCAGGAAACTGATAAGTCGTTTTCATCTCATGCATTCATTAACGTTACGTGATATATTATCAAAAGAAACAAATACTAATGTGTAGCTCAACTCAACCGAGTGCGCTCAGTGTTCAATTTATGGTGATTTCGATTCAAGAAACACTTCCACCATACGGCATCCAAGGTAATAGTATTGCCGTCGCTATCCTTGTGTAAATTGTTCGCAGCAAGCATTTGGTTTGCCAGTTGCAGGCCCTGGTCTCTGGTGACTTTGATATCTTTCTTCAACCAGCTGTTGATGGTATCAACAAGCAATTCGTCGATATCATCTAGATTACCATTTTCATGCGAAACGAAAAATGACTTGCGATGGATGCGCCCTCTGATTGATGATTCAGGCACATCAAAGTCGTGAATATCCAAGTCTTCTTTAGTTTGATCAATGATCCGCTTAATGCTGCCATTGGCAAGCTTTTTGGGATTGGCATCCTTCTCCTTGAGATATCGAGCAACAACCTCATTCACCAGATACTCCCTCCTCTTTTTATCTTCACTGGATAGCGTCCTTATCTCTACTACATGGTCAGGGTTACTCTTGTGTTCCGGGAATTCTCTCCGATAACGATATGTGATCCTATTCTTGTTGACAGGAAAGTCAGACAATCCAAACTCCTCTTTCACTTTTACGCTCAGCTCTGCGAGCGTTCCTCCAGACAATTTCTTCTGTGACGACTTGAGCTCGCAGTACCGCTTGTACAATTCTTCATACATGTCCTTGATCCTCTTGATCTTTTCGCCCTCAGTCGTTGCACCTACGTCACTCCGATTTCGCCATCTCTTCTTTATTTCATTGTACACATTCCTATACGGCTTATCGAAGTCGTCTCTATGCATATCTTTCTTTGTTTCCTCAATGATTTTCTCCAATGTTCTACTTGGCAAGTGTTCATTTGTTTCCTTGATCTTGTAATACCTCTCGGTCATCTCTTCATACAAGGCATCATCGGGGTCAACGAATTTGAACTTGGATTTGGGTTCGAAATTTTTGGATGTACGCTTTCGCTTTGCTGATTTCTTCGGAACATGAACAATCGCAGTAACAGTAGTAGTTGCTGTTGTTGTGCCGTCCTCATTATTTGTAACAGCCGCAGCTGCTGCTGCCGCCGCTACTTGGTCACGCTTTCGTTTTGCCCTTGTCTTTGCCTCCTTTTTCCGACGCTTCGCCTTGAGCTCCGCAATTTTCACATAGTACTGTTTCATTTCCTCATCAATTAAGGCGGCACATCGGACTACTTTATCTTGGGATGCCACCTCGCTTTCTGCTCCTGCACGGTTAATGTTGTTGTTACCGTCTTTTTCACATGATGCCTCTTTCTCGACATTCCCTGATACAGCACGGTTAATCCCATCTACAACCTTTTTCACAGTCAATCCAGAATAATCATTTCTATATTTTTTCACGAGTTCCTCAATAATATTAGCATCACTGGGGACAACTCGCTCCGCAGAACATGCCTTCGTGAAACTCTTGATCAGGGTCTTCTCCGCAAGAAAATTCTTGACAGCTTTTTGAGAAACATCTACGGCCAATTTCGCTTTTTGGTTGTGTTGCATGGGTGCGAGGGTTTTTGATTTTTGGATGGCTACTGAAGGGAGGGCAACGTCATAATCTTCATCGATGTCACAATTCGACCGAAGGTTTGACTCTAGAGTGGATGTGATGCCTTGGAGGAGAAAAATCTCCTCGGCAGACCGTTTGTTGGAGACTGACATTATCGTATGGTGGGGGTGTTAATGGGGCTAGAGATATAGCTAGCACAAGAACACCACTAATGAGTTCATGGTTTAGGAAACAGTAGGAAAATAGTATCAAAGATAAATCGGCGTTGATTTTTGTCCAACGCATAGTTTTAGATGAACGATGAACGCGCCTCCGCTCTACAATATGATATGTATCTGAAGATCCATGGCGATGCGATAGCGATAGCCTCTGATAGCGTTTTTTTTTCGGAACGCAATCTGCGTGAGTCTCCGTGCCATAACCATAAAATCAATACAATACTTTCCAATACTCATACTAAATACCATGGCACAGGGCAGAGGTTATGCTGTTGGAGGACACAGGGAAGAATATGAACAGCAGAGGCACTGTACATGTAATCTTTAAGGACATATTATGTCATCATCAAAAGAACAATGGAACAAGGCACACGCCTCTACCAAAAATAATGGCACTGTTCCATCCAGCCTTTACACTGATGAGAATCCGGCAACCACAATCAAGGGCACCGGCTTCAAGAATGAGCGTATCGCAAAGCGTACTATTGAATTAACTTCACAAACAGGAGTACGGTACAAACAATATTGGACTATTCGAGCGATGCGTGAACGTGCTGCTCATCATCCAAATAAATCTGCTGGTATTCGAGATGCAATAATAGTTTTTGATGAATGGTTGGAGAATTATACAGAACCAACTGATCAAGAAAAACAGCTGTATAAGCAAGAATGGCTAGAATTTCGGCGACTTTGTGCTACAGATTCAAACAAACATTCCTATGGCAAGGATCCAACGAACGAGGAATTGAAACGAGCACGTAATGACTTGGCGAATGGACGGAAATTGTTGATACAGTTGTTATCCAATCAAAGACAAACATCGTCCATGTGTACACCGTTTCCACTGACATCGTTTGTCGCCCTATTTGGCGGGCCTGGAATACATGGCTATGGATCGCATGAAATTAATGACGACCAAGGTATATCACGCGTTTGTATTGATGGAGGTGACGGTATCCAAGAACTAGTTGGAGCTGCGAAGATGTCAAAACTAATGCTTTGTAATGTTTCCAAAGTTGAAGTTGCGTACAACCGATCAAATGAGCTGTGTATGGCAACAATCTTCAAGTCAAGGCAGTCTAACACGCTAGAGAATCTTTGGGGTAGATCAGCTGAAAAATCTCTTTGTGACAAGAAAAGACAGAGAGTCGTTAGCAGACCCGATGAGGAAGAAGATACGCTGTCAGAGTGGGCATGTAATGTTTGCACTTTCGTCCATGTTGGTAGCGGTAAGAAAGATTTCCTTGCATGTGAACTTTGTGGCTCAACGAGGCTTACAAATGATAGTCCACAAGTAAAGAAATCAAAGCAGGAAGCAACGTCGTAGCACTTTTTCATAATATTATGCCCATACTACGTTGCTTAAGTGTATGAAAACTAGCATCTTAGCCAATAGGAGCAGCGACGTTGTCCTTCGTCTCGTTCCCTTGTTCTTTCGCTATTGCACGAATCTTGCTGATGAGAGCTTCCATCTCAACCTTGGCAACGAAGCAATTGATGCATTTGTTGGGTCGTCGCCACATGCTAAGATACATCTTCTTTGCAACGTCTTTCTCATATCCCTTCAATGCAATAACAAACGATCCAGGCTCCAGCTCCTCCACACTTTTTTGGAATGGTTCACTAAAAGTGTCCAATTCCAGGAATCCATCTTTGATGCATGCAGTGAAGTCATCCATGTCTGCAGTGACGAGGCGTTTGGTCATGTATGGAACAACATATTGAATAGCCTCCTGATTAACACGATACTTAGCGGTTTTCTCTTGGATGCTGCATCGTTCAAAGCCCTTCAAACCAGAATTGATTACAGTGACGCGATTCTGAATACCTCGATCAATCAGCTCTTCTTTGATAGATTTAGTAATGAAGTAGATAACTTTTGCATCTCCAGTTGAGCGTACCATGAATTGTTCTTTTGGGAAGGTTGGTGGGAGACCATATTGTTCGCTGATTCCAGGCCAGATGGAAGGATCCGAGGGAATAAAGTCTTCAGTGCCGAGATCGGCACGGTGCTTGTGCTGGCCAACTTTCCCTGTAGGAGCTTTTTTGACGGGTTCTGGTTCACTACTTACGTCATCGTTATTATTCTCCCCAGCCGGAGGAGAATCTGATATGACAGCATCTCCATCTCCATCGCCCTCTTTGTCAGATTGTTCGTTCTCATCTTCGGCCTCCTTTTTCAAGTTTGCGTCTGTTTCGACTCCGCCTCTAGACTCCCTGGCCATTGCATTCATCCTTGCGGTTGCATCTTTAGACAATGGTTTCACCTTTTTGAATAACGCAACAAAGAACCCTCCTGTGTCCATGTCCTGAGGTAGACTTCTCAAGCATTTATGTAGCTCAAATCGTTTCGCTTCTTCTTCCGTTGGTGGGAAGCATGATGCCCGGACTCGGCGTCGCCATTCATCCTCAACATCGTCGTACTTTTGATACTCGACAAATCCTAACGACGTAGTCCGTTCAGTGAGAGCACCCTCGTCCCAAGTTGCAGGTGGGACGTAGGGCATAGTATCATACGGGGAAGGAGTAAACTTCTCTTGCTCCTCCTCGCTGTTTTCATCCGTACTCCTCTCTTGTGGTTCGGGGCATTCTCCTTTAGCCTTTTTTGCTTCCCATTGTTTCCTCTTGAACCGCATCTTTTCATTGTTTTTATTCTGCCAATCTTTCATCGCCTTGCGAGTTCGGTTCTTGCCTTCTCGCAATACCCTCCACGTGCTCCACCCTGGCCGAGCGATCAATCCCTCCATCCTTTCCCTTGGATCCTCCAGAACTAAAGATCCGTCAGTTATGCGCAATAACTCGGCTACTACACTCTCGTTTTCCATTGGATTCATTGAACAGGTAGAATAAACCATGAAACCTCCAACATGTGTTAGACGCGCACCACGAAGAGCAATAGATAACTGCAATGGATGAAGTGCCAACGAGCCAAGCTGATTCCAATGCTTCCAAATTCCAGGGTTCTTGCGAACGGTTCCATCACCTGAGCACGGTACATCACACAAAACGCGGTCAAACATTCCTTCGTTCTCAGTTCCTCTTACAGACTTGTCATCGAGAATGGGAAAATATTGGCCATTGCATGATGTGACATAGACGGATGGACTGTTCATCCTCTTCAATTGGTTAACAAGCATGTAGGCACGCTTTGCATCAGCGTCATTTGCTACAACATACCCGTGTGGTTCGAATTCAGTCTTGCAGGTAAATCCCCCTACAACCTCCAACAACTGACATGTCTTGCTTCCTGGTGCAGCGCACATGTCTAGCACACTCATCCCTTCTTCGGCGTTCAATACAACTGGTGGGATCATGCTGACAGTTTCTTGGCGTGTGATGTGTCCGCAATCTGTATGGATTTTAAGAAAAGTATGCAGAGGTTCCAAAGATTGATTGCGTCGCAATGTGCGCCGATCGACCGAGAGTTGAAATCCAAGAGTGATTTTATTGTGAGAGATGAATGGGATAGGTTTGGCAGGTGCAATTGTCCTCTTCACAAAAGTTGCTTCGCCGTCGTTATTAGCTACCTTATCCGTCGTTTGTTCTTTATTATCTTCTTCCTTTGCAACACCTTGATCAATTACCGTCTTCTTCCCTCCAACCACCTCACTTCTACGAGGTAGCTCAATCTCCAATTCCATTTCTTTCCCCACAAATTCCTGTAACTCTTCAAGAATTGTCTTTTGGATTGTTGGATCTAATGATCGGTCAACACGGAAGGAAGCTGGAAGAGTTGCACGAAGTGTAGACATGAACAATTCTCTCTCTGCATGTTTCTCCTCGTCTGTAGCGCATGCTACAAACTTTCCATGCTCATACCGCGTGTCGTGCAACCCAACCAATTGATAGTATGCTTCAAATTTCGGGTTAGATGTCTGAGCTGAAGAGTAATCTTTGCCATCTACATATCCACCAGCGTTGGAACGGTCTTTGCCTTCCTTTTCCGCCCCTTCTTCGGCCTTGCGCTTGCGATTCCACTTCTTTCCTCTGGAGCCGCGACCTCTGCTTCCGTTTTTGCCCATTTTGACTGATTCTACTTCAAAGATATTTATGCTCGATATAAGTGAGTTTGTATTATTTCATAACAGGTCCAATAAATGTGTTTGGTTGATGCTTCGTGATTATCGTGATGGCAATTCGAGGGCGGACGGCGGACGGACACCAACGAAAGGACGGCCAACGCCAGGCGGCGCGGGGGTGGCTTCTTTCTTCTTTCGGCTTTCATTTTTTCCTTCGCTCGGGATTCGAAATCTGAATTTCATCGCCACAATTTGCCACTTTATCTCCTCGCTCCACACTATCACTAATCACGCCCTGCCAAACCGCCATGCAGCTTCTTTATCGCATGCACTATCTACACAAACCCAACGCGAACAGTGCCACGCATGCAGCCTTGAAGAGGGTCCCTAACTTGTAATGCTCCACTTCCACAAACGCAACGTGAACATAAACTACTAAAAAAAATGTGCCAGCATAAAATGAGCACCAGTACGGCCATCAATAAATCAGATGCATCGTCACTCATGTTAGTGCTGAAGCTTATCGAAAGAAATGATTGGCAAAAATTGAACAGCTTCTTCCTTCAGGCCGAAAAGTTCCAAGCAATCGCAGCCTTGGTGAACGAGTCAGCAAGCTTCAATGGTATGACTCTTCTCCACGCTGTGTGCCGATTCAATCCTCCATCCTCAGTGGTCCGAAACATGATCATGCTGTGTCCTGGTGACGCAAAAGCTCTTGATTGCCTCAACCGAACACCTCTTCATGTAGCCGCCGGTACTGGAGCAAGTGTCAACGTTATAAACGCACTCCTCGATGCCAATCCTCGTGCATGCCGCGCACAGGATGTTGATGGAAGAACGCCTCTGCACATGGCTTGTGATCGATCTTGTATGCTGTTTGAGGGATCATGTAACAGCAGAGATGCCCCAAGGTATGATATTGTAAGCAGTCTCATTTCAGTCTCACCCAGCTCGGTTACTCTAGAAGATGAAGACGAGATGACAGCCTTGGAGTATGCCGTATTAAGTTCAGGAGAATTGCAGGTTGTGAAAATGCTACAGCGTGCCTCACAGAAAGTGTTGAGAAAGAAGCATGAGGAAGAAAAGACTAAGCGACAGCTCGCTGGGTTTGCTCCGAAAGGCAATGTGTTTGGTGCTCGTTCGGCGTAATGTACAAAATACTTGCTACAGCAAATATAACATAATGTAGTAGGTCTTCGGTAATGATTGTAATACCTCAAATATTCACATTATTTACCATGCCTGGCTAGGAGCAAGCTCTGATGTATCAATGCTTACAATGTTTGGACCATCTGCAGTCTCAGTAATTCTTCCAAAAAAGTAGGCTTTTTGCCCTCCTATCGCCCCTAACTTTCCACCCGTTCCACTCTCTGCAATCATTTGTTTTATCTTCATGTATCCTCCATCATCGTCATCGTCTTCGGTTTTCTCTGGTGATGGTGGATGTAGAAACGTTTTTGATGTCCTTTCTTTGTCGTATAGGAGCATTGGAGTTAAGACGTCTTCCATTTCAGGAGGTAATTGTGCTGCCTGGATCTTAAATATCATCCTTCCACCAGAATTTCGATCTGTTGATGCTTTTTTATTAGAAACAGAATTTTTCGTTTTCTTGCCGCTGTTGTCATTGAAACTGATCAATGCTTGGTGTGGACGCTGTCCACTCAAATCAGCAGGGACGTCAAGAAAGAAATGTGTATATTTTGCCAGCTCTTCCTTCGTTTCTAGTTGAATGGCAGCAATTGCAGCTTGAGCGTGTTGTTTTGAATAGTTCTCGGCAAGTGTTTTGACGGATCCGTCCCCAACTGTATAAAATTTCATTATTCCATCAGCGGGTATTGTAGGTTGATCGTCAGCAGACGATTTCGGCGTAGACTTGTTTGCGTTATTGCTTTGAGATGATGGGCTTCTCAACGCCTTTTTCCACACCTTCTTCACTTCATCCAATTTAACGTCTTTCAGAAATGAATAGGAGTCGGCCGAGTTTGCCATAGCACAAGAGATTTCATTGTGCACATTTTTCAGACTCATATCCGGATGAGCAAATTTGATCGCTCGCACCAGGTCTATCAAATCATCTGGGGTGTAGGCGTCAACGCCTATGTCGTCATTAGCTTTCATGCTTTCGATCGATTCAGCATGCAATCTTATTCGATTTCAGGTACTTAGCTTCAGCAATGCTATTATTGGGGATATGGGGAAAGGGGCGAGGGTTTGTCAATACCCGTGGCATTGTCTTTAAATGACAGCACATGCGAGTTTTTACTGAACCGCTCGAGCGATTCTTCGTCATCGATGGAATAGAAGATAGAGACAATAATATTGCTTTGCGCTTGCTTTACAATAACCAATTGAGACTACCATGAAGGTTGCTGCTACAGTCGTTGCCCTTTCTGGCGTTGCAAATGCGTTTGCCCCCCCCCAAAAGAGCGCAAACCTTCAAGATATGCCTGGATCTACCTTGCCACTCAAGGGTTTTGATCCCTTTGGCCTTGCTACCCTCGGATCTGATAGTACCCTTGCTTGGTTCCGTGCTGCTGAGCTGAAGCACTCACGTGTTGCCATGCTTGCCACTACCGGATACTTTGTCCAGGCTGCTGGTTTTCATTTCCCAGGAATGCTTTCATCGGAGGTTAGTTTTGAGACTCTTTCGGCAATGAAGCCTTTCGATGCTTGGGATGCTGTACCTGATCTTGGTGAGTAGATAACAGTCATGACACATAATCATCTACTGGGCAAGTCTGATTATCATGCACTTGCACTTGGCCTGATTGTTAATTGGATTGGGTCTGTCTTTTATTTATTGCTTATTTATCTTTAACATGATCATATATCTCATAAAATGTACATGTTGAATCTTCCTCCTACAGGCAAAGCCCAGATCTACTTTTCGATATTTTTCGCGGAAGTGGTTACAGAAGCTAAGGGAACACACTATACAAAGGGAGGAGATTTTCCGACGATTATCTTCCCTCCCATTAATTTGGCTCCCACCGATGCTGAGGAACTGAAGGTTCAACAAAGCAGGGAGCTAAATAACGGACGCCTGGCGATGATTGCTATAATGAGTTTCGTGGCTGCAGCCAATCTCCCTGGTTCAGTGCCATTACTAGTTGGAAACTCCATGTTCTAAATCGGGCTTTGAAGAGAAACTTCACTCGAATACACACAAATCCACAACTATATTAATGTAATTCATAATGTCAGTAAATAAGAACTCGTTGAAAGTTGAAAATATTGAAAGACAGCTTACATTAGCGTTATCATCTACTTTTTCCGTTGCATTTGACGAAGGACTTGACGTGTGATTGAACACATTCTAAGAATCCTTCTTCGTGACACTTGTCAAGTTTTTGCCTCAGTGTGTAGTGTACCTCATCTCCCATATTCGACGGCAGATCGTCTCCAAGGTCTAAAAGCCTTTCTTCTGAGTTGGTTGGGAGGAAGAGATCATTCCTTGGTCGACAACATGGAACTCCATATCCACCCTCCAAAACACTGATTATTCTACCACTGCACGTCTTAAAAGCCATTTGGCAAGCCACTTCAGTGACACTGCCAAAGTCTGCTGCAGACAATCCTCCCATTCCAAGTGGGTCGTTTTCGTGTGCATCGAATCCAGCAGAAAGAATGATCAAGTCTGGGCTGAATTCTTCGACTCTTGGTGTGACTTGGCTAACGAGTGCTGAACCCATCGCACTTGCAGTTACTTTCTGCCCAAGGGGAATGTTCAGAACACCTTTGTGAGGAGAGGAGTCCCCGCATCGTCCTGGAAATATGCCTTCTGTCTTCCTGCCACCCAGTAAGTGTCGAAAAGATTCATCTTCGGAGCCTTCGTCTTCGAATCCATTAATATGCGCTCCACCTGCGTGTATCGAAACATACAAATACCTTGGGTCATATGTGGAACATAGTATATCCTGGGTACCATTCCCATGGTGAACATCAAAATCGATCACACAGACACGGCGAAGGCCAAGTCCACCTTGCGACAAGGGGGTGGTTGCATATATTGCCGCGCATGCTGCTGCATTAAAAAGACAGAACCCGTTACTGACTGCTTGCATCGGACGAAGCTCGAGGCCGGCGTGATGTCCAGGAGGCCTGATTGCGCAAAATACATTTACACACTTCCCAGTTACCACCATATCGACGGCCTTCAATGACGCCCCGATGCCAACGACTGCAGCTGCATAGGACCCTCGTGATCCCATGGTGTCGTCTCCTCCTTCTCCGTCACTGTCTTCTGTGAGCGGCACGCCTTTTTGATCGGGAGGAATTGATTGGATCTTGGTCTTGAGGCGTTTGATATACGACTTCTTGTGTGCTTTGGGGATTACGACCTTTTCAGCCATGTTGTAATAACTGTCTTCTACTTCAGTGAGAAGCAGCACATTGGGATCTGTGCCTGCTCCTGCTCGTTTTGCGCCCTTGATGGCAGCTGGAAGCCTGACTGGTCGTTCGAAACTTCCCAGCTGAGTGATGTGGCCGTTGCATCTAGAGTCTGTGATCACTGATGTCACTCCATTGCCGACTCCGACAAAAGACAGCTTGCTAACTGCTCGCTTGTATATGCGTTCACATGCTTTTCGCCATTCGTTCACAATAGTTGCTTTGGACACTCCAGGCGGAATTGAACTGAATTCTATGCAATCTTCACCGTGGCCCTTGATAAGCAAGCATTGGCACAACACTTTCTTTAACTCAAATACTTTTTTGTGTGTTCCGTAGCCTTGATATGCGGAACATGTTTGTCTCAGCTTAGCTACAAGGTTCGTAATGAGCTTCCCCAGTTGCCCAACTCCTTCGATGGAATAATTGTCAACCGATTCTTTCTGAAACAGACCTACCAAGAAATCACTGGCAAATTTATTTATTGACCAAACTGCATCATCGTCCTCTTCGTTTTCTTCTGATGCTAGCTGTAAAGCACGTTTGGCAGTTTTGGCGGGTGTAAAATTGGGGTCTGGGGACGAAGGCAATGTGTCTGGAGTGAGGCAGCTGCTATCCCTGTGCGTCTGCGATGTTTTCCCAAAGCATTCAGGAGGCGACAATGAATGAACTATTGCATCAATATCAATGACTGGCTCGTCGGTATTCTCTTCATTTTCCAACGATGATGCAAGTTCTGACGGGTGAGGAAGTTTGCTAAGGATGTAGTCAAAAGGGAGCATTAGCACAACATCGGGAAATATGGGAGCCTTGACTGACAGAATGTGCGATTCGGTCAGTGACGCAGATGCGAGCAGTTGGTCCTCGCTGTCACGATTCTTTGACATGTGCTTGATTGCATAAGCCTTGAGAGACACAGCTAAGCGGTGGCTGTCCAAGTAACGAGCAAAAACACCTTTGGGTAACCCAAGGAACTGAAAGCTGGTTTCAAGTTTTTCTATTGACAAAGTATTGAATGTGTACTCCTGGATGTTGTACTCGGAAACTTCAATGGTGTCGTATTCAAATAATGGGCCTGTTATTTTGGTACAGCGTCATATAGAGCAATGAGGAAAACGAACAAGAAAGAAGAATGATAACAACATTTTCTATTTGTACGTACCAATAGAGTATGGATCTGTCGCATTGGATATTTTGGATACGGAGGCATCTTGTGCATTCCAAAATGGGGCCAGAAAGATGACATGGATCTGGTTCTTCGAAGAATTTCGTCGCTGCAAAGATTGGGGACACAACATTCAATGTATTGCGTGTTTGAAGATTAAGGATGGCTTAATGAAAAGACAATCACTTACCACCTTTCCATCCGCAGTTAGCTTCCCTTCGACAACATTCCTCACTCTTGCAGGCCACATGATACCTTTACTTGCTCTATTGGTAGGCTTGGCGAGGATAATTCCATTCTCGATTCCTGGCACGGAAAATTTTGCAGTTGCAGCAAAGCGAGTGCTGCCAGACTGTGTGCTGCTGCGAGTTGTTTTTTGCCTCTGCTTGCTCTCCCACTTCTTCAAGCCCATCTGCAGCTCTCCTGGCTCCATGTCAAACGTATCGAGATCTTCAATAAACACACCTTTCCAAAGGCCACCATACGTTTCGTCTGGAATGTAAGCCACGATGACAGCCTCGTGCTTCTGCCACATTACTCGTCTCCCAATATAAATAGCTCCACCTAATGGTCCTTCTGCACTCTCCGTCTTCTTAATTGTCCACCCATCTTGCTTGAGGACGATGGGGTCATAGTTCATCCGGGTGGCTGCCTTGATGATAAAATCAAGCCGTTCTTCCGAAGATTGGGCGGGTCTTTGCAATGCATGGGCGAGAATCTTTTTTGCCATGGACGGGGTCCCCTTCATGTGATAGACATAGCGGAATAGAAGCTCCAGACCTCGAAGATCGTTTTTGTTGCGAGCATTCGATGCAACCCAATCACAGTAGTCAATTCTAATAGGCTTGGCGGATGGGTGAATATTCAAAAAGTTCTTGTTGACTACCACCTCTTTCCGAAAGAGATCCAAGTTACCAGCCCAGTCTCCCTTCCATCCATCATCTTCTCCATAGTTATAGTGATCTCCGATTTGAAGGGCAGCTTCTAGCTCAGCCAAATCGCGAAAGGTGAGGCTGTCGAGTGGATCAACCTTGGGAATGATCATATCTTCCAGTCTCATAACACCCGCGAGAGCTGGATCGATTAGATCATAAGTGTAGTCCAAGTCGTCATCGGGACGAGTGTTTGATGCTAAACTAGTACTTTTGACTCCATCAACAACTGAAGAAGATGATTTCGTTTCTTCTACATCCATCGCGTCCGATGCCTCCGAAGGCGGAGGTGAACGGTTCACTTCTTCAGAAGTTGATGCGACTGCATCTCCATTGATTGAAGGGGCTGATTTGGAATATTCTTCTAAATCCATTTGCTCAGATGGGCTGTCAGCATTTGCAGCAGCTTCTGGCTTCGGTACAACTGTGCATTCATTCAAGATTACAGAGGATGTCCTGGGGGCAGGCTCTGGTGTTTCGCCCTGCGGTTTACTCCTCTTCGGTGGATTGTCCTCGTTCATTGGCGAATCGCGTTGTCTCTTAATGTTGGTGGAGTCATTGGAATTCTCCACTTCTTCATTTTCTGCAGATGATTTTGACTCTGCGGCAATGGGATGTGGAGCGGAACGGTCCTTGTCATTGGAGTCGGATGTGCCCTCCTGACCTTGCTCTACTGCATGGCTCGTGCTCTTGTCTAACTGCGTTGCTGCAGTGGAGCTATTCGAAATCTCCCCCACTGCGACTGAGTCGCCCTTGTCCTCTGGACGAGACGGCGACTCCTTATTTGGAGACTGATCTTGATCGATTGACATCATCGGAGTTGTCTGTGACTTAATATTCTGAAGACTTCTAAATTCGCGGGACTATTCAGAGAAAGGCAAGGTTGTGGTTGTTAGAGAAGCTGCAAAAAGTATTCCACGATATTAATGTATCGAATAGATCGTGCATCCAAATGCTCGGTAGATAGAATGGTAGTATCGTCTCACCTTATGATAAGATCTGGCCGATGGGAGAGCTTCCACTTGCTTTTCGTCAAGTGCGAGAGAGACGGTTCAAAAAACGGAGAAGTTTTTCGTAGAGAGCGGCTGGAGCGAAAACACGAATGAGGAAGATGCCGTATGTTAGAAAATTATGGGGACAAAGCCAATAGCGGCAGCATAAAAGAGGATGAAGTTTTACAGTTCGAATCAAAGCATCGAAACGCCGTCGACATTGAAACGCGTTGAAGAAAGCATGGGAAACAAGAAAGAGAGGCCGGCGCGGGTAGAGAGGGCGATACCGCCCTGCCCCTCCACCTGCCCTCTTTATTTCGTGATCGAGTCAATTTGATTTCCCACGGCAAAGTGTGAGAGGCCGGCGCCGCTCCCAGGGTGGTGCCCGATCTCCTGCGGTAACGAAGCAAACAAAATAAACTTACGCAGAATAAATTGCCTATGGATGCTGATTTTAATGCTACGTTTTCAGGGCAGGCTCTCGTCGGGAAGGGGAGTGATGCTTGCACAGCGAGACGACGCCCCTTGCGACGATCGATCTCTGAAAAAAATGAAAGTGTGTATGTAATCGCCCCCCCTCCCCGCCTCAAGAGTTTTTCGGGCATTACTAATTCCTACATAGACCCAGGGGAGGAGCCTCTCCGGGTCTCCTCTTTTCCTCTGTATGAGCCTCAATGGCCTTGAAGAAGATAGGAGGGTGAAAGGACTGTTCCAGCCTTCCTATCTACTGGGAGGCTGTGTCATTTGGTCAGCTGGTTTGATAATCACCGTTTGGGAGTGACATTTGAAGCGTGTCTACTAATTTCTTGAACACTCAGAAACATCTCAGGGTTTGTGTAAGAAATTTTCACACGCAACTTCCTATATCCTGTCCTTAGCATCATATTCACAATTCATTAGTGCAAATTTTGCTTCTAAAGCTAACTATGGCGTTTGGGGGACAGCTTGAGATCGATAGCAGTGTGTTTGGTAGCACTTGAAAAAACAGTTTAGCTTACTTATACTCAAAAATAAATACATGAATAATAATTTGTGAAGGTATACATACACAGTCCATCTGGATCAGCATGTACTTTGCATGAATATCTCCTCTTCAACCCTTAGCCTATTCTGCGCTAGTTTCAGCATGGGATTTGGATTTGGGGTATCCCACCACAGAGCCTCTCTTCTTGGAACTTTGTACATAACTCTTGTAGTAACATCGGATGCGATCCCTGACAGCAACAAAGTTGAAGCAAGATTCGTCAAAGACGTAATTGTGTCGAGCTGCAATCTCTAGCAAACCTTCTGTGAGACGGTTATTGAAGTGCTTTTGTTCAGCAGTATAGTTTAGAGCCGAATGACGGAGGTATTCAGGGCGATTGGCAATAAGGAATTCCTCAAGCTGTGAAAGCAAGGCAAGTTCCAAAACAACATGAGTGAACTTATATTACGATGGTGAGCAGATTAGAAAAAAGCTAACAGTGTCTTACCTCTGGGTAATTTCTCCACGAAAACTTCTTCTTCAAAATTATGGGCTCTGAGTGCATTGTTCGCCCACCTTTGCGGAATTGATAATTTCCCAATGGAGGTTGGGGGTATTGGATCGTAGGAGATGCTGAAGCATAGTCGTAAGGCTGATACGGGTCAGAATGTGGAGGTGGATATCCCGAGTAAGGTGACTCTGGGTAGCTTGAAGGAGGTCGAGGTCGTGGAGGACTACTACTTGATGATGGATGCATCTCAGGACGAGGAGGAGAAGTCTCAGCACTGTGACGACTTGGGGAGCTTTCATCGACACTGACTGTGAATGATCTATTATACTCGATAGAGGGAGGAGGATAGTAACCCGGATACCCTGGAGGTGGAGGTCCTGGGTATGCGTGCCCATGTGGAGGCCCTGGGTGTGGATGTCCACTCTTCTTGGGGTCGCTTTCATCGGGTACAACGTGTGATGACTTCACCGGTGAAGAAAGAGGATGAAAGGGTGGTGCTCCTGATCGAGCGGGCTCTATTGTTTCGGGCACATGCTCTGGAGAGTGGTATTGTCCCCAGTACTCGGGAGTAGGGGGCATTGGAGTGGGTGGTCCATGTCCATGCATTCCATAATATGCTGAAGGAGGCATACTTCCCGGCGGAGGAGGAGGTGGAGGGTATGGGTATGGATAGCCAGCGTATGGACCAGGATGATGAGGCGGTGGGGGACCATGCGGATACGGATACCCTCCATACGGTCCAGGGAATGGAGGTCGTGCTCCACGTTGTTCCTCCTTCTTTCCTGCCTCGTGAACAAGCTTTCCCCGTTTATTTGCGTAAGGTTTGGGCAAAAGTGCAAAGGGCTTCACTCCATCACTTGCCGAATTCACATTTGATCGTAAAGGCGTGCATGCAGTAGAAGAAGTTGAATGATGTGACTTGGGAGAAGCTTCAAATTCTAGCTTCACTTGGTGCTTCCTGTCTTCATCGGGATTCTCCTCTAACGTCTCTTCCTTTTTCTTTGGGCTCCCTACATCAGATAATGACGCTAAAATCATGGCATCGTTATAGGTTCTTTTCTGCCCTCTTTCTTCTTCTTCTTCTTCCTCCTCCTTCACTGAAGAGGGACTATTTCCCCTGCTGCTTATCTCTGAACTTGCACCCCCCTTGATGCGGTGAACGAGCTGAGTATGCTTGCTACTTTCGCTGCTGCAGGATTCGTCTTCACTGTTCACAGCATCTCCTACACGGAAGCCTGCCGACGTTGATACTGACATCAAGGTTAGCTTTCGTTTGCCGAGAGCTTTGTTCGTAGGGAAAGCAGGCGGCGGACCGAACCCATCAACGCCATATTCTTCTGAGTCCATGCTGCTTCCTGTTGTGAAGTTGACTTCTTTCGATGGCGTCACTTCCGCTGACGCTTGGAAATGAATTTGAGACATGTATGATGGTGAAGAGACTCGCTCAAAGTGTTCTCCGTCCATTTTATTCTTCGTGTTCTTGATCAGCTTCTGCGCTGTATGGCATGCGTGGGGTTCTTCGATACGGCCGCCACACACTATTATAATGACTTGAAAAATGTTCCTTCCTACACCTGATGGCTAAGGGCTAATAAAGATCAATCGCTACAATTATTTCAAACAAACAACGGTTGGATGTTTCAGCCGTTCGTTGGATTGTTTGTGGCTTCTGCTCTTGGTTTTCTATCGGTGTGAAGTTGGTTTGATAATGGGAGTATTGACACGACAGAGAGGTGTGTGGAATTTTTCGGTGAGAAGAAGAGCCCCTCTCTGCTACGTGGGAATAGTATCTCTCTGCACGACCTGTTCCTATCGTCGATCGGGCTTCTCTCTCCGTTCTTGTTTTGAGGCCAAAAATTTCCACAATACACAAGCCTTACACAAGCCTCTGACAGCTTCCCCAATATTGTCCAGCTCAATGAAAGTAAACCAAAGTTTCAACTTTTGGGTTACATAAGAGACATCTGACAAAAATTTTCGCTTATGCAGAGTATCTTTACTACTTAAGTACTGAAGAAGCGATCTACTGATCGAAGTAATTCAATCCTTTTTGGAATCGATATGTGTCCGTTTCTGCTTCTTTAGCTGCATTCCTCCACTCTTCTTTGAAATTGGATCCAGCAGGTGGCAGAGGCTTGCCCGCTACAACAGCAGCAATATCATCAGCAATATCATAGGGTTGATACTTGCGTGGATAACGACGAATGGGTTTTCCAGTACGTCCGTCCACCAAAAATTTCTCAAAGTTGGCCTGAATCTTACCCAATCCAGCAGGAGTACGACATGTTCCCTCTATCCATCTCCAAAATGGAACAGCACCAGATCCCAACAAGTTCACCTTATCCGTTAGAAATGTCCCAGGGCTGCTGCTGCCATAACCGTACTCAGACTCCATTTTGAGACGGATCAAAGCTGATGTATCAGGTTCATAGTAGCCTTGATCAGTTGGTGAAACAATCACTGCAAATTCACCATTCTTGCCAAACCTATTGGCCAAGGCAATCAACTCGGGAATGTTCTTCCTCGCGATTGGATCATCCTGTTTGATATTGACAACCAAAATGGCCTTCACAGTTGCACCCACAGTACCACCAGACTCCCCTGTATCCGTCCAACCGTCACCTGAATCCTTCCCTCCTTGATCACGAAACGTTTGACCAATAATATCTGATACTTTCACTTCTTTACCTTTCATGGGCAATGTAAAATCATAAATAGTACGCGGGTCATCTTTTATCTTCTGGGCAAGTACCTGCTTACGTTCTTCGTCTGCAGCCTGCTGAGCAATCTCGGCTTCGCTTAATTCTTTTGAAACTCTTGCGGCGCGAGCTGCAATGCTTTCGAATGCTGTCGTTGGTTGTTCCTCGTCTCCTTCAGCAGCAAAGGCGGGTAGTATACTGCCTGAAAAGATGATCGATGATGCTGTTCCAGCAGCTGTGAGAAAGGCACGTCTGTCAGAGTTGTTGTTGCGTTCTACTATATCTGATAGTACATTGTCATGGGTCGCTGCTGCCAGTGTTGTGCTTGTGGAGAATCGCTGATGAGGTGTTGTGAATGCCTCTGCCGATGATGCTGTTGCAATGAGCATAAGAGCAATACTCCGTCTTGCTTGAACCATAATACTACTGTTATAGCGAGATGATATACTAACTACTGCAATAGTGTTGCCTGATATGCTCTCTCGATGAGGTCTATATAATTGAACTCAAATCTTCGGCACCATCCGCAATCTAAACCACGCACGAAGGAGAAGACGAGGGGGAGTGATGAGTGTGCGGCGTGTACGCAGTGGGGCTCTCTCTTAAATACGGTGTACAATAGTAATAAGCTGGTACTTTATGGTAGGGTATGAAAGACGACGACGTTCTGATTTTGCTTTTTGTGTGGTGCGTGGGTGGCCGGCGTGGTCAAAATATTTGCTGGATGGATGAGTGAAGCAGCATTGCTCTGCGAGACAAACAAAACCAACCATCTCATCTTACACCAAAACCATGTCAATTGGAGCAACAATGCGCTCCACATCACCTAATCACATGGAAGATGTTGAGCTCGGCTCATCATCCTCCGCCAATAAAGGGACGGCCAGAACACGTCCAATGATGAAACTGAAAGATTCCAATATTGTCGAATTACAGCCGTTGGTCGATTCAAGTTCCAAAATTGCCAAGGGTGATGGAGAATCCTCATCGTTAGCAAAGAGTATTATTGCTAGTACGATGTATAGTGGATGCAGCATCGGTATGGTGCTTGTGAATAAAAGTTTGGCGTCGAGGTGAGTTTGGAACTTTCGATACATATCGTATGTCATGATCGAACAACAATCTTACAAATTAGCTCATTCTCTTGTCTCTCAGTTACAACCACCTCATTGAAGGCGACCTCAACATCCTCCTAGTTGTATTCCAGGCAGTCGCTGCCGTAATCTGCGTAGAGTTCTCAAAGTTTATGGGATGGGTCGAGTACCCAAATTTTAACACTCGGACGGCTTGGCTTTGGGCTCCCGTCAACCTATTCTTCTGCGGTATGCTCTTTACGGGTATGGCAAGTATGCAACACAACTCGGTTCCTATGGTGACCGTGTTTAAGAACATTACGAACATCATGACGACCATTGGAGACTGTATTCTATATGGGGCGGGAATTGAATTATTAGTTATGGCGGCGTTTGGAATTATGTTATTGGGAGCAGTTTTTGCTGCCAGAAATGATGCAGATGTTACACAGACTGGACTATTCTGGATGCTTGGCAACTGTCTTTGCACCTCGGGGTATGTCTTGTATCTTAAATATGCCACCAAGACGGTGAAGCTGTCGAAATTCGGAATGGTGTTTTACAACAATGTCCTCTGCACGAGTTTTTTATTGCCCGTGACAATGTTCAATGGAGAATTATCCATGTTTTTGAACACATCAGCGCTCCATACTGTGGATTATGCAGTGAAGAACTGGTTTGCAGGATTTGTCGGCTTTTTCCTGAATTTCGCTAGCCTCAACTGTGTCGCACAAACTGGGCCAACCACATATGCCATGATTGGGTCTCTGAATAAAATCCCAATAGCAATCTTTGGGTACTTGATCTTTGACAATGACATTTCCCCTGAGACGTGGAGATTTATTTGTATCAGTTTGTGTGGGGGTATCCTCTATACTGTGGCAAAGCTTCGTGCATCCAGGAGAAAAACTCGCAGCTAAACATTTGGGTGCTCTGACGGTGGAAATTCCCAACTGAGATGACTATGTATATAGAAGGGTGTTTCTGTTTCCATCCTTTTTATGTGGGTAAACTGAAAAAAATGTGTTAAAGTAGAAACACATAGAGTGCAAACGAAGAGGGGGTATCAAATCTTTCTATCATAATGAATGTAAGGCGTAAAAGTAATAGATACAGAATTTTTCATGAGTAAATGAGTCTTTCTATCAAACAATCGCATCATCATATTCGTTTTCGACATACTGTCAACGAAAATCAACTGCAAACTCAGCACAGCGTGAAGTATGTAAAAGTATGGTACTTATGCCCCACACCCTCTACTTTCTTCCTCCAGCAATTCGGACTTGCTTGCACCAAGGCAT